>VMDR010021985.1:0-16490 GCA_007922815.1 Macrotus californicus
AGTGCTTCTAAGACTACCCAAGAATCTAACAATTTTATTTTTAAAAGAAAAGAAATTGAGGCCCATGTAATTTGGTACTCATATTCATTTATAAACCTAATTAGTCAAAGAGCTGTTTCCAAGATTCTTACATCAGGGATCTTTTTAGCACTCCATGGTTCCTACAGAGTACGTATTATATAGTATGTATCTCACAGTTCATTTACCTGCATATGTAAATATACAAACATATACATTATTTATATGCACTGTAAATGTAATACACACACAAATATATTTGATGCATCAGAAATTTATCCTAATACTTTTTTCACTTTATTTCAAGGTAACTAAGTAAATGTACCATCTAACTGTCATCTGTCCACGTGCAAAAATAATTTACATAAATTAACTTATAAATTTATGTAAATTCTGGATACTTTTAATATAAAGTATCAGTGGAACTATGTTAATATCACATAACCAATTTTTATATGAGATAAATTGAAACTAATTCTTAAAATTCATCATATCCATTAGTTTTTTTCATATTTTCTCTCATTTTCTTAGTCCAATATTAAATTTAAGTTATTGCTATCCCTTAGCATACCTCAGCAAATGGATTTTCTTAAGTTAGTGGTTGGCATTAAAAATCTGTATTTTTGTTTTGCCCTGGCTGGCTGGCTCAGTTGGTCAGAGTGTCAACCCACACACCAAGAGGTTGCCGGTTTGATTCCCGGTCAGGGCCTATGCAGGAGGCAGCCGGCCAATGTTTCTCTCTCACAGAGATGTTTCTCTCTTGCTCTCTCTCTCTCTCTCCCCTTTCCTCCCTCTCTGAAAATCAAGAACATATCCTTGGGTGATAATTTAAAAAATAATCTCTATTTTTTGAAATTATAAATAAGAAACACATTTACAATAAAATCTGAAGGAAATTACAAACAGGCCTATATTAAAATATTACACATCATCAATCTCAGAGACAATATTAAACTTCAGTGCAGATGCTCTTGTCAATTGACCTTCCAGAAAGCTTTTTAATTGAATTTATTGGTGCGCTGACATTGATTAATACATTTACATAGGTTTCAGGTATGCAATTCTATAACACATCATCTGTATATTATATCAAGTCTCCATCACCCTTACTCCCCCTTTACCCTCTTCTGTCTCCTTTCGCCCTTTCCCCCTGGGGATCACCATACTGTTGTCTGTGTTTAAGAGTTTTTCCTTTCACCTTTTTCACCCGGCCCCTAATCTCCTTTCCTCTGACAGCTGTCAGTCTGTTCTCTGTATGTGTGAGTCTGTTTTTATTTTGTTGGTCAGTTTATTTTGCTCATTAGATTGCACATATAAGTGAAGTCATATGGTATGTGTCCTTCTTGGACTGGCTTAGTTCACTTAGCATAATACCCTCCAGGCCCATCTATTCTGTCACAAAAGGTGACAGTATAAAATACTATAAAAAATGCTTCTTGTAGTATTTTTGCCTTTCAGACTTATCGACTCCCGATTTACTCCAAATACATGCCATCACACTCACAAGTGCAGACCAGATCCTCCCCGCGTATCTGGGTCTAACCATTTTCCACGTGCCTGAAGAACAACACATACTTAGCATTTCCTAGCAAGTATCACACAAGTGTATGTATAGATATATATATATTATCTATATATAATCTAATAGTATATAATATATATGATTTCCTGCCATCTATTGTCACTGTCCTGTTACTTCTACTTCTAAGGGAGGAGTTACAATCTCAACTCCTTGCTGTAAGCCTGGTCAAATTATTTGATTAGAATGAAGGGGTGTGAAGCCAAAGTGGCAACAGGCCAGCTATGAGCTGAAACTTTGAAGTGCATCTGTGTTTCTATCAGTAATCTTGCTCTGCCATGAGAGAAAGAGGTCCTCAGCAGAAGCTGCTTTTTAAATCCAGTTTCTATAGAATGGTAAAACACATGAAGAGTGATTACAAGCTGACAGAGCACAGTAGAGCTGAGCAGGCAAAGCTGACTTAGAGCCACCAAAGTACTACGTGAATGAAAAATAAATTCTGCTGTTGTAAGCTATTAAGATTTGTGTGCTCCTTTGTTACTGCAGAGAATTTGACTGATGTACAAGACAACCAAATTTTTGGTGAAATTGATATCCTATCCTCAGTGAATTTAAAGAATATTTACTTAGCCTCAGTGTTGTAAGCACAAATATAACTCTGTGGATATAAAGATTTTTTAAGAGGCTTTCTTTTTATTGCTCATAATAAAATGGATATTGCTGTAGTAGAGAAACATTTACAATAAAATGTGATAAATGCCACAATATAATTATATGCTGGTTCACATTCATGTGGAGTCAGAGGCTCACCTAACTCTACTTAAGAGAGAAATGCAGAATTTGGAGAATGATTTGCAGAACAAGTAATAACTAACCTGAATCTTGAAGGCAAACAAGGGTTCACTGAAAGGACAAATGGAGGAGACATATTACAGACCTAGGGAAACCTAGGAATGAGAGTGAAGCATGAGACATATATGGCAACTGTAAATCAGCCATAGAAGGCTGGGTTGTTGGTAGATTCCTCACAAAAAAGTCAGTCAGTGCCAAATTAAAATGGACCTTTCTCATTGCACTAATGAACTTGCAATTCCCCCAGTAGGATGAATAGTATAGCAAGATGCAAAATGGATTATAGATCTAGGGAGAGAGCAATAAGGGTTTCTAAGAGAGCATGCAAGAATTTGAACTAAGACACTGTCATTGGGCAATTACAGAAATAAGTTTCCTGCTTGCTTTGGAAGAGAAGACCAGGGGGGATTTAGTTTCACTCTGATGCACAATTGTTAGCATTAGCCAAGGAGTAGAGATGACATTGATGTCACTGCATCCACCCTGTGAGGCTAACTGGAGACCCAGCCATGCCTTACTAGTTCTTACTGAGGCATAAAATTTAGAAATCTGCACAGCTGAGCCAAGGTCAAAGTTCAGGAAAGAAAGTAACATTGCAGCCTAAGTCACATTGTCTCAAGGGTAACACTGGACCTATGTCTCCATCCTATGATCAGGATGAAGAGAAGGTGGCAGATGCTTGCCAGGGGGTGAGGCTGAGTACAGGAGGTTAGGGAATGAAAAAGATAAGAAGAAGCTTTGGGTAGTGACATCTTTTATCTTTACATTATTTTGTCCACATATTCAACAATTTTCTCTCATCATCTTTGAGCTCCACAGGGTTCATTCTAAATTTCTTTGAGTAAAACAGGCGATGTGAGAAAAATTAATTTTGTCTTGTTCCGGAGGTATGGAATTAGCCAGAAGACTTGTGAAATATCAATCATAAGGAAATAAAACATTTTGTCTGATGTTTTCTCTATATAACAGGAGGAGGAAAAGAGACTGGACATCTATAAAAATTGAGAGTACATATTCTCCCAACGGTTTTGGTGGTGAAGTGGGTAATTTATCACATGAAAAAAGGCCTTAAACCTCTCCTAAGCAGATAGGTATATATATTCAAAAGTAATGTGTGTGTATGTATTTTCCTATATCACAGAAAAGTCAAAAGGAAGATAATATCATGAAGCTGTAACAATCAGAGTAACAGTAAAGTGAATTTGTCATCTCAAGAAGAACTCGAAGCAACATGAAAAATAGCCCAGAAAACTTTCTGAGCAACAGAAATTCTATGAATTCAGCCTTTAGTATAAAACCAGACTTCCCCAGGCACCAGGGTTGTTAATGAAAAGAGGCAGAAGGGTATGCCCTCATTTTTTTTTTCTGCCACCATCAAGGAAAATTCATTTTTATGAGAGGCTGCCAGATCCAGGTTTATCAATAATGGCAGCAATAACACTAACAACGTTGAGAATTTTACGATACAAATTTTATTACCGCTCCAACTGTCAAGTAAAAATAAAGAAAATAAGTATCACATTCATTATTTCCAAAGGAGGACAAATTAATCCTGTTTCTGTCAGTGAAAATAGAGGACTTATTTTACTTTTCTAATATCCATTCATTTAAAATATCAGGAAAGAGAACTTAGAAAGGAGTTCTTAAAATCAGGAAGACAGAAAAGGTTGAAGAGGAAAGACTTGACAATTCAAAGAGCATAAGGTTATCTGAACAAGAATACTGACAGAAGAATTGGAACATTAAAAAAAAAAAAAAGAACCAAGAAAGTAAGCAGAGCTTTGATGAAGAGGGCATCTAATTCCATTTGTGAGCAGGGGGTCTGAGCTCTACCAGAGAGCGAGGATAAAAATGGGCAGATCGATAAAAGATTGGAGAGCTGGGGAATGGCCAGCACTTTGATTTGGGAGACAATTTTAATTCGGAAAGTTTGTGAGGGAAGTACCATATTATTTGCATAAAGCATTGTGTGTGGAAAAAGATGTGGGCCCACGACTGAAGCTGGTATGGAAAACTTGAAAGTTTCTGAGCATAAACTTGTAGGATGTTCATAAGTAATCACCAGAACTTTAAAACAAAGACCAAAAGAAGTACTTAATTATGATACATGGTATAGAGGTGTGGAGGGTAAAATCTGCATAGCTGAGCAACATTTGCCTGTATAAACAGTGTGGGATTTTTAAAAATTAGGTTTTATTCTCATAAATCAAATGAGATCAATGCCGAGAAAATTGGATGTAAGGATCTGCTAAGAAGACGAGCAGGATCGTTTTAACTAGTTTCCTTGTTTTCATGGGCCTATCTCATTTTCTGTTTTACCTCCAGTGCTCTTTGAAAGGGAATGCCTTCTGAACTGAGTCCTTCCTTTGGTTTTGCCTGTCAATTACTTTCTATGACTTCTCTTCATGTCCACAATAATGTTTCCGGTTCATGAGTTCAGGAAGCAAGTGCTTGTCTGCATGCTGTAAATTAATGCTGTCCGTATAAAATTCATTACTCAGTTTTCACACCCTGGAAAGGAATGATAATAACAAAACTTCTGTCTGTTTCTGTGTCCTCTGCCAGCTGAGGCTGATGCGTAACAGCAGGTGCCTTAGAAGAAAGGCTTTTGGAACTTGGAAAGGCTGGCCAGCACAGCTCTGTCCTTTTTGATGAAGGAAACAACATTGCTTCCTTTATGTTGGACTGTCAAAAGAATTTTTTTATTTTTTTTTTCGGAACAGCTCAGGCAAATGACGTGGCACAACATGAAAACCATTTCAGAACCAGGAACTGAAAAATTTAAGAACTGGTCAATGATCACAGGAGAAGCATCTTTTTAATGGTCTTCGAATAAACTTGCTAATCATAAAAATCTCTGCCTTTAGTTTCACTTGTTAGGGTTAGGTGAGGGTCATCGTTAGGGTTATATATTAAAGGCTGAATTCACAGAATTTCTGTTGCTCAGAAAGTCTTTTGGGCTGTTTTTCATGTTATTTCAAGTTCTTCTTGAGATGACAAATTCACTTTACTGTCACTCTGATTGTTGTAGCTTTGTGATGTTATCTTCCTTTTGACTTTTCTGTAAAATAGGCAATAAAATGTATATGAATCACTTTTGAATCTATCTAACTGCCTAAGCAGGGTTCAAGGCCTTTTTTCATATGATAAATTACCTACTTCCAAAACCACCAAAACCATTGGCAGAATATTTACTCTCAATTTTTGTAGATGTCCTGTCTCCTTTCCGCAATCTTGTTGAGAGAAAAAGTAAGATAAAATGTTTTATTTGCTTACATTTGATATTGTGCAAGCCTTCTGCACATAATGTGTAAATCAAAGCATGTCTATGGCACTTACATTAAAACCATTGGGGATTAAATGCATGGTTGTGTTTAATTTGATGCCCCTTTTAAAACGTTAATGTCATTTAAAAAAACGATTTCCAGAAACTATAGTCATAACTTGCATTTTCTAGATCTTTACAGATTGCAAAATGCATTAACAGAAGTTATTTCATTTGACCCTAGAAAATAGCCTTGAGGAATAGACATCGCAATTCCAGTTTTCCCACGGAACGAGGGGAGGATCACAGAGAAAGGCAATGAGGATCAGCGTGGACTCCAAAACTCGGGTGATCTCAGCTCAGCCGGCGGGCAGTTCTCTGTACATCGGTATGTCCCAGGGTTTGGAGATATTTCCAAAAAAATATCTAGAACTCCTCTGTAGGGAGTAGGGAGAGAAGCTGACACCTGTTGTAGTCATAGAATTACCTTCCTGCACCCTTCCTTACCGCTTGCCTTCTGCCCCAGAAGGTCTCCACGCCCTTTCATCCCGAGAACAGGGAGCAGTCGCCAGGCCTCGGTCGTGCAAGCAGATTTCCGCCGTCTAGATCCATGTCAAAGGGGCTTGCTGTCACCACTCTGTCCTAAAAAGTTAAAAACTGAACGGACTGGGAAAGAACAATTTTTCTTGGACCGATAAAGGAGGAGAAGCCAGGACAAACGGCTGCCCCCGGGTTGGAGGGACTGACAGGCAAATGCAAGGAATCATGGCCTTGTGGGACCCAGCCCCCCCGCCCCGCCTGCGCGAAGTTGCTGCGGGACCAGCGCGGGACAGGAAAACGGGGCGATGAATGACAAAGTGCTGGAGGCCAGTGTGGGCAACCCCTGTGGGCCCAGTCCTAGGGGGACGCCCACAAAATGATGGGATTTACCTCCAGGAGCTATCGGAGAAAAACTCCCCTGTGCTGCCGGCAGGGGAAGAGAAAGGAATCATTTTTGGAATACTCAGAGGACTCTCAACGAGGCCTGCCCTGAGAGGGAACTGGATATCCAGAGCCCACCGGGATGCGCTAATAGCAGAGCACATCCGAGTCCTGGGGAAGGAGCGACCCAGCTCCTGCTCACTCTAGCCCTGTCTCACACCAGGCACATCACGCAGGAGGAAAGGACAATTGGAAACCACGTGTGCAGTTCAGTCCGGAGGCACAGGCTTACTAAAGCCCTAATCACAGCACAACTGTAGAAAGTGTCCCCTTCCCCCACCACATTACTGGAGACCTGTTTTTAAATTTTGTTTTACTCAGTACATTTTGCCTGGCTATTTAAAAAAATTAAAAGAATGTTATAAAGCAATAAAACATAATTTGAAGAGGCAAAACACCAGAACCAGACATGGAAGAGATACTGAATTTTCAGGCCAGGAATTTTAAACATCTAGGATTAATATGCCAGGGGCTCTAATGAATAAAGTAGACAGCATGCAAGAACAGATGAGCAATGTAAGCAGAGTAATGGAAATCCTAAGAAACAACTACAAAAAATGCTACAGTTCAAAGACACTGTCACAGAAATTAAGAATACCTTTGATAGATTTATTGGCAGACTGGACATGGCTGAAAAGAATATATCTGGTCTTGAGGATATCTCAACACAAACCTCCAGAACTGAAAAACAAACAGAACAAAGGCTGAAAAGAGAGATCAGAGATCAGAATCCCCAAGGACTGCAGGACACCTGTGACAGGTGTGTGTAACTTACACAGGGTGGGGACATCAGAAAGACAGGAAAGAGAGAAAGGAACAGAGGAAATATGTGAAACAATAATGACTGAGAATTTCCCCCAAATTCATGTCAGACAGCAAATCACAGACCCAGGAAGCTCACAGAATGCCAACAGGTTGAATGCCAAAAATAGACACCTAAGCATATAATTTTCAAACTAGAGAAAATCAAAGATAAAGAAAAGTCTTGAAAGAAGCAAGAAAAAAAAGCACACCTTACCAACAGAGAAACAAAGATAAGAATTACATGAGAGGTCTTCTCAGAAAGCATGCAAGTAAGAAGAGAGCGATATATTTAAATAGGTGAAGAAAAAAATCACTCTAAAAGATGCCCAGCCTATATCTGCTAAGGTAATTTAGATGAACAGATCTATAAGTAATATTTACTTAAAACTACTGCTTCCAGAAAAATAATGAAACTCTATATATTTTGGAGGACTATGAAATCGACATCCCCCAGCCCCAGGACCACACCATTCCCACCTTCCTACTCTCTGTATCAACTCCATCACAATCAATACACTTTCTGATCATGGGAGTTCTGATTGCCAAGTACAAATGATGCTTTTTCACTTTAATTTTTGAACACCTCTAACTCTCATCACTCCTATGTATCTCTCCATGTGTAGCTATTTTTGTATTTATTTAGCTCACCTTTTCTGAACACTTATGAATGGAACATCTTGTTATAGGCTTTATGCATCACTGCGATTTAATATAAGAAAATGATATTAATAAAGTGTGTTTTTATTCTAAAATTTGTGTCTATATTCCATAAAAGTAGAAACTGAGGCTCAGAGAAATTAGATAGTTTTCCAAGAGTCAAACAGCCAGCGATCAGTGGAATTGAGATTTCTACCCAAATCTGCTAGCAGAACCCAGCCACTCTGTTTATATCCTTAATCCCTGGATTATATGGCCTTGGACTGCTCCTCTTCGTCTCTGAGTGTACTTGTCCTCCTTTGTGAATTTAAACTGGTATATCTTTGGTGTCGTTATAACAATAATGCTTTGTACACTTTCCCTGCATTCTTGTCACACGGCCTCTCACACTTATGCTGAACTGACTGCTGCAGTCTGAGGGCCCCACTTCAGCTCCAGTTACTTTCTCTGAGAACTCACCATCACGCAAGGTCTCTGCAGAAAGGATGGTCATGATCTCCACCTAAGTACAAATGGCTTTGCTGTTTTGCCAGCGATGATTTAATAAGGAAGGAACAGCTGACTAGGTCTTGCAAATGAGGTATCTTCCAAGAATGTGTTTCCATGATATGGTTCAAACATAAGAGTGAGATAGGGCCATGAGTCCATGTTGCATCAAAGAGACAGAAAGAGAGTAACCTCAGTTCCTGAATTATCAGATTGTGTACCAGGTCATGTAATAGCGGTCCTTGGCTGCTGAGAGGTAAACCTATGAATTGTCCACTCTGCTTCAGCCAGTTTTACCAAACACTTTGAAGTGAAACTACACAGAGCAGAGTGAGGTTTTCTCAGTTTTGGCATAAACCTGTCATCATCAAGTAATAAAATATAAATCAACTAATTAACATGTCCCCTGAGATTTTTAAGAGCATAGACCTGTGTCACATGAGGTTAATTCTTTAGGGGACGCAAATATAATTGTAGCTTAATGGGTTATAAAAAAAAATCTACTCTGAGATTGCCAAGTTTAAAACAGAAATAAAATGTGAAATTCATACCCTCCTGGATAAAAGACATTTTTTAAAAGATTTTATTTAGTTATTTTTGAAAGAGGGGAAGGGAAGGAGAAAGAGAGGGAAAGAAACGTCTCAAACAGTTGCCGTTCACACACCCTCACCTGGGAACCTGGTCCACAAACCAGGAATGTACCCTGACTGGGAATTGAACCAGCAACCTTTTGGTTTGCAGGCCGACATTCAACCCACTGAGCTACACCAGCCATGGCAGTATAGAAGACACTAACACAATGCCGTGCCAGAAATCAATTAGTTCCCATTCTAAACTGTGGTGTGTCTTATTGTTTGACCTATATTTACAAGGGCTACTGATTTCCAAGCAGGGCCATCCTGGCATATTAAATATATAAGAAATGATATAAATGGAGCCATTTCAAAATTGAGTTGGAGCTGCCATCCGAGAGGAATCACCTTGCACAACTTATTCCTCAAACTTTGGAATGCTTGAACTGGTAAAAATAACCTTTGGACTGAGCCAAACCAACATTCTATTCCAAACAACCTTTGGAAAGCTAATAGGAAAGCAGACATCCTGACTGCAAGGATTGAAAATTAAATACATTCTTTAGTACCACATGTATAGCTTAAGAATAATTTAGCTTATTTGTATCTATAGAAATTCCTTTCTTCTATTTATGCAATTATTTCCCCTTTTCTATAAATATCCCTTACCTTTACCTCATAATAGAACATTATTTGGAACACCCATAATGAAATACCCCATAAATGGAATATTCCCTGAAGCAGAGCTTCCTGAATAATTTTTTTATCCCAAATAAACACTTGTTGCTATCCACTTTGGCTTTTTATTTTTGAGATTGATAGGCATATGCAAGGATGTTAGGGGGCTGTAGCAACACAAATACTTGAGTGTTTCCAATGTGCATCCTGTGTGGAAGTTTCCTGCAGACATATCCCTTTGTAAAGCCTGATTATTGTTGCTATGGGACAGGAGACACAGGGAGATAAGCTGAAACATATTATGGAAGAAAAGGTCCCCGCAGTCCCACTCCCAGGGAACTCTGTATACCATTAGTGCCCTCAATCTAGAAGAGGCATGGGGGAGGCCCACATGGTTGCTAGGCAATGAAGCTTCCCATTTTGGTCATCCTATAATAAGAAACTGGAAAGCAGTGAAGCTGGAGAGTGATTCATGGGCCAGGAAGAAAAAAAAAAAACAAAACCAAAAACCTAAGCTATAATAGAGTCCCTGGAATGTCCAAGGAGGGAAATCAAAATGAAATAAAACAGCATTCTCTCTCTCCCTTTCTCTCTCTCTCCCTTTGTCTCTCTCTCTCTCTCCCTTTCTTGTGCTCCCTTTCTCCCTGCCCCACCGTCTCCCTTCTCTCTCAGGTTTAGCAGACACAAGCAGAGCCTCTTAGCTCCTTAGGTAACCAAACATTTTGGAGACAGTCATAATTAAATGTGCATGATACATGCACAGCCCCTCTCCAGTGTTCCCCTCAGAGTTCTGAAGTACGGACACCATTGTGATCTCTCCTTACAGACGGCCCAGGGTAGTCAGATTTGCTCAACAGGAGCATTCTCCCTTGCAGGGGGACCCAGACAGCTCTCTGATCTAGACGCTCAAGCAAGTTTCTGCCCCAGAGATCTCTTCCTGGCCCTACCAATGTTTAGTTGTATGATGGTGAGAAAGTCACTTTGCCTCTCTGTGATTCATATTTCTCACCTTAAAAATAGGATATGAGCAGCATCCCCTGCATGAGGTACTTGTAAAGATCAAATGAGTTGACACATATATACAGTTCTTTGAAGAGCACAGGGAGGAAAAGTTAACTCTTGTGGACTCTCTCCTGCAAATGAGGAAACATGGTGTGAAATAACATTCACCGGTATACCACTAATAAATGGTAAGACTGGAAATTACAAACAGGAGATCTGATTCCAGACATTCTTTTCTTGATAACTTTTCATTACCATATACTCATATTGTGTTTCTTTGCATAAAATTGAATATCTGTTGCATTGAGAATGATGATCTTCCTCATTTAGCTCAAAGCTTGCAGGACAATGAGAAGCAGCCCCTGGTGAGCCTTGAAGGTCAGTGGAGGGAAAACAGTGGCGTGAGGTAGCTAGCTTATTCATTTACACACTCTCGACACTAAACAGCTAGGTTGTCCCCAGTTTGAGACTATAATGATTAGTGGTGTCATTAACATTATTATATGTGTACATGTATGTATATGCAAATGGGTACACACATACATGCATTTATGTCCACTATATGCTTAGAAGGCTATAGTTCTACATATACTTTGAAAATGTCAGCCTTAACAGGTGACAGTTTTTCAGAATATTTGACCCAATTTATACTTCTACTGGTTATATTTGGCAGTTTCTGTTGTTCCACATCCTCGTCAATATTTGCAATTGTCCATCTCCTTCATTTGGGCCCTTTCAGTCCTGCTCTGCTAATGACATTGCTGGGTTTAGTCTGCACCAATCAAAAAAATTTAAATTACCGTGAATGACTGATACCACAATGGAGCAGGGAGAACTAATTATCTTTCTTTTTATGCCTGAATGTCAGTTTGTCTGATTGTTTTGTCTATCAAGGCAAGTAATCTTCCACGTCTTCAAAATTCACAATGTAAAGGAAATAAAAGGCACATTATATATTTGACACTGCTTAGTGCTGCTGTTGTACTTTGAATACAAGAACCGATTTGAGAGAACACATTTTTACTCTTAGTTGTGAGAGAAATTATTTTTATGTGATGAATTATGGATTTAGAGTTTCTGACTTCCCTGCTCTTGAAATATTTCTAGCGTTATATTTACTCACGTATTCCCAGCTTTCCTCACTCTCAAATGCAGAAGAGCTGCAGTGCCGGTTAAAGAAGCCTGCACTCACACCAATACTTTAATTAGTTCACTCAAATATTAGAGGTTTATTTTTATGGACAATTGAATGATTTCACGTCAGTAAACATTTACTTGATTTACAAGAACTCTGCCACTTACAAAAACAAAGCTGAATAACAAGTTATAATGAAAAATCTTAGCCTTTCCCTTTCATAGGCGTGTGTAGTATACACCTAATGAGAATTTGATGCCTTCAACAACAAAAACACAATAACACATATAAAATCTCTGCCGCTGTTTTTTGGAGTCTCTCCCCATTCTGAGGCTATCTAGGGGTCCCACCCTAAGTTACCTGATCACCACTAACTCAGGAATGCTCCAAAAGGTAACCAAAGACACTCCTATCACTCAGGACATTTGGTGGGTATTAGGAGCTTTGTGTCAGGGCTCCAAAACAAAGACCAAACGTACTTTTATTATGCCTCAGTTTATTATTCACACTCAACACTCAATGTCGTCCGCCACTAGTATTTTGACAAAAATCAAAGCTGGAATTCTGAAGTGACCTCCTGTTTCTCTAGCAAAATGGGTTTTCTATTTCCTAATATGGCTGTAAATTCCTACTCGGACCCCAATGCTAGCTAACTTTCTAAGTGTCACCAATGATTTTTTAAAATTCACTTTGACATTTAACCTCCTAGGCCTCTCCAATAGGAATATTCCCCAAGTAGTTACCTTACATGTAATTTGTACTTACCTTAATGATCTTCTATAAAGCCAGCCTTTCTAAGCAATATTAGTGGCCTGATCTGCCTAATAGAGCTACCTGGTATTTTCTGACTGAAAAAAAATTATAGCAAATAAACAAAAAAGCATTTGAAAGTACATCAGTTAAATTTAAAGAACCGTGTAAGATTGTAAATGGATGTACCTAGCAACTGGTTGACAATGTACCACATATCTTAGAAACACACTGTGCTTTTCCTATTTCCACCACCTTTCCTCTCCCATTGAGATACTCTCCTGCTTTTTTATTGATTATCCTCCTGTTCTTTACAATTTCTCTCACGTGTGTATTTTCTCCACACATCATTTTTGCCAGTGTGCATATTGGTGTGTACAAGATTATAGAAATGGACAATGAGGAAAGAGTTGTTGGAGGCTGAAAAGATGAAAGTCTGTTTAACACAGTGGTAAAATAGACTATAATAATTCAGAAGACAGTTGTTATACATATGAATAGCCAGAGTTAGCAGGAGTGTTTATAAAACAGAATGTTAATGGCATGGTATACAATATTTCAGTTGGCTACATTTGATAAAATCTTACTTGAAAGAGATGAGTTCAGAAAAGAATTCTCTGATTTGAATAAAAAAAATAAAAGTGAATAAAAAAGGGCCAGTAATTAAGAATGTGTATGTTTGGAATAAGCAACTAAAAGATACACTTCAGGAAGTCTTTGAACTATAAATGCCAATAGAATTCAGCCTTGAAATACAGAATAAATCTTTCTGTCTTCTCTTGATCAAAACTCTGGGTAGAATCAAATGGTGCCTAATAAATTCTTTCAGAAAAATGAAACTAGACCACCTTCTTATACTGCACATAAGAATGAATTCAAAATGGATTAACGACTTAAATGTCAGATCCCAAACCACAAAAATCATAGAAGGACACATAAGCAGCAAAATCTAGGACATCATTTGTAGGAAAATTTTATCAGATATATCTCCACTGACAAGGAGACCAAAAGAAATAATAAACAAATGGGAGTACATCAAACTAAAAAGGTTTTGTACAATAAAGGAAATCATCCACAAAATAAAAAGACAATCCACAGAACGGGAGAATTTATTCACTGATACATCTGATAAGGGGTTAATATACAATATTTACAAAGAACTTATAAAACTCAACACCAAAAAAAACCAAAACCCAATCAATTAAAAAATGGGCACAGGACCTGAATAGACACTTCTTCAAAGAGGACATACAAAGAAGATGGCCAGTAGACATATGAAAAGATGCTCAACATCACTAATCATCAGAGAAGTGCAAATTAAAACCACAGTGAGATATCATCTCACACCCATCAAAATGGCTAAATCAACAAACAACAAGTACTGGCGAGGATGTGGAGAAAGGGGAGCACTTTTGCACTGTTGGTGGACATTCAGATTGGTGCAGCCACTGTGGAAAGATCTATAGAGATGACATGACTCAAGAAATTAAAAATGGATCTGCCTTTTGACCTAGTGATCCCACTTCTGGGAATATATCCAAAGGGGCCCAAAACACTAATTCAAAAGAATATAGGCATTCTTATGTTCATTGCAGCGTTATTTACAATCGCCAACATATGGAAGCAGCCCAAGTGTTTATTAGTAGATGAGTGAATAAAACAACTATAGGACAGTTAAACAATGAAATACTACTTGGCTTTAAAGAAAAGAAGAAAATCGTACTCTTGGCGACAGCATAGATGAATCTAGAGACTATTACGCTAAATGAAATAAGCCAGTCAGAGAAAGACTCATATGATCTCACTCATATGTGGAATCTAATGAACAAACTGAACTAACAAGAAAAACAGAGAGAGACTCATAGGTAGAGAGTAGATGACAGCTAAGTGGGTAAGAGGTTAAGGGGTGGAGGGGTTAAGGAAAAAGGACTCATGCACGTGGACAACACAGTGGCGATTGCAGGGGAAGGGGTATAAGTGGGCTAAATGGTAATGGAAAAATACAATGAAAATTTTTAAAAAACTAAAGGAAAATAAACAGAGTAAGCCCTTCACTGTGTGTGTGTATAAATAAATATATGGCTTTTGTGATTTTTCTATCAAAATGGTGAGTATAAAGATGAATGTCATTGTAGTTTTGATTTGCATTCTCATGAGGCAGTGAGGTTGACGATTCTTTTATATACATATTTATAGGCCATTTGTTCTGCATTTTTGTGAAATTTTTATCGTCCACTTTGCGATTCAGTTTCTTAATTATTTATAGCAATTCTGTTTATATTGAGTTACTTGTCTTCTCTCAGGCCATATGAGTTACAAATATTTTCTATTATATGTTGTTTTTCACTCACATTAGATGTCTTATTATAGATTTAAGACCAAAGTCCTAAAAGTTTTATATCATTTCTCCACCTAGATGTTATCAATTTTCTTACCACAATTTTTGAAAGGCCCATTATTTTCCCAGTAACGCACAACCACCAGTTTGATTTTGAGGTAGACAGCGTTTGTTAATTGGCTGCAGTAATACCTCCCATGCACTTCTACAGGGAACCCTTTCCACTTCCCATCAAGGAGAGTCTGCTTTTGCTACCTTTGAATCTCAGCTGGTCCTGTGAGCTGTTCTTACAACAAAATGGAAGGGATGTCACACTGATTAATCCTTAAGCTGGGCCTTAAGAGGTCTACAGATTCCATCTTCACTTTGAAATATGAATATGTACTTTCTTGAAACATGCCCCCCCAACACTGTGAGGAAACCCAAGTATCTATGTAGAGAGGCTCATTTGAAGATAGACCAGGCTCTCTGCTGATGGCCTCAGCTGAACTAGCAGCCACCATAGAATGCAGACTTCAAGACAAGTGAGGGAGGATATTTTGGATTTTCCAGTTATTCTTGCACCTCCATCTATACTATATAAACCAGAAGAATTAGATTAACCTATAGATTTAAAACTGGAATATTGGATTAAACCACTAAATATCAGAGTAGGTGTTCATTCAGTAATAAATAATCGAAACAGACTCTAATCAAATGTAAATATGTGCCAGGTTCTCCCTGGTCTCTTGATTCTGTGCTATTGCTCATGTTTTCAATACCTGTTTCATCACATAATTTAATAACCTTACTTTCAATATTCATCTTGATATAATTTTGGACATCCTTATGCTTCTTCTTCTGGAATGGGTATTTTTTACAAGACCCCATATAATAATGATCTGTGTCCTTTATTGTATTTCTGTCTCTGAAATTATGTTATCTTCAGGGTACATCTGGGTCTTATTTATCTGAGAAGCCTCCCCCCCAGCAATGGCCCCCTTGCACAGAGCCCCAGGCATTGCCTCCATGTGAGAGGGGTCCATAGATATTTGTCGAGTTGAGTTCAGTTAAGGGCTGGTTCTGTTGTAGTAGACTAAATAGACATCATATGGTTGATAGTTTTTGCTGGATGTCTCCAGTATTTCTGATAGTCACATATAAATAAAACTGGATTTCTATGTTCTTTAGATAATGTGACCTGGGGAAATATGTCAGCTCAACAGCTGCCCTATTATTAATATTTAATATCCTTTTCATTTTTTTATTGAATTTATTGAGGTGACAATGGTTAATAAAATTATGTAAGTTTCAGGTATAAAATTCTGTAATACATCATCTGTATGTTATATTGAGTATTCACCACCTGGAATTTTTTACCTTTGCTCCTTGACATAAATCTTGTCAGAGTATCAAGTATTTTAAAATAATTGAAATTTTTAGAGAGACTGCAT
>VMDR010021986.1:0-16484 GCA_007922815.1 Macrotus californicus
AAACATCACACCAGAGAGTTGTCGGGACTAGAGTTCTAGATATTATTATTATTATTATGACTATCTCATTGGTGGTATTACAAGCCTGGAGTTGGGGGTGACATTCTCTAGTTCAGCAATTTTCAACCTTTTTCATCTCATGACACAGAAACTAATTACTAAAATTCATGGCACACCAAAAATATATTTTTTGCTGATCTGACCAAAAGTAGGTATACTTTTGCTGCATTCACATTGGGTGGCTATTATTGTTGGCTGTTTTCATTTTTTTTAAATAATATAAGGGAAAAGAGGTCAGTGTCCCTGACTAAATAGTCAGATATTTCATGCTTTAAAAATTCTTGGGGCACACCAGTTGAAAAATCACTACTCTAGTTCATGAGGAAGAACAGTGGTACAAAGAACATTCGTACAAGTGAAGAAATCAGAAATGAGGAGGTTAAAATGCCTGTGGAAGCAGAGTCTTCTAAATGGAGAGAAGTCTGAGTTAGGGACCTCCCAGAGGTTGGCTGCTACAGTAGATGTAGATACAGATGTCCCTCGGGTTGAGCATATCAAGGAACCAGATCAATAAATAAGTTGCCTTCCCAAGTAACCAGGAGAGTGTTATTTAGTAGGGACTTTTACCTGAACTCTCTAGAGCTTCTGAGAAGTAGACTTAGAAAGTTGAATTTGACTTAGAGGCAGCCGGCTTCAACAGTTACCAGGAGTTTTAGATCTCAGTAGTTAATGAAAGGCTTCGCAATCACACCTGTATCACAGCTTTTGGAGACTGCCATTCATTCCTGCTTTTGTCTGAAGCCGAAGACTTCACCATTTGGATTTAGATTACCTCAGAATGTGACCAAATGTGGAAAATTAATACTATATGGTCGACATTGGTATCTAATAATACTAGCTAATGTTTATCATCCTTTTTGTGTGCCAGACACTGTAAAAGGGCTTTGCATGATGGTCTCATTTTGACCTTACATCAGCCCTGAGTTCGATAACCTCATTAGCTCCACTCACAGACCAGGATGCTGGGGCTCAGAGAGATGATGTCACTTGCTCCAAGTGACAGTGCTAAGGAGGGGCAGGGCCAGTATTGAAACTTAGGTCTGTCTGATCTCTAAGTTACACTGTTCCTGGGAAGGTTTTTCAAAACTTTGTATACTTTGTCCATTCTGAGCTGCAGATGAGGAAACATAAAGATGATTTCAAAAGAAAAATAAGGGGACATTGATTTTATTTGAAACATGTTAGTTAATTAGGAAAGAGCAATGACAACATCAAACTAAATACTTTTATTCATAAGTCTTTGATTTCAACTCTACTTGTCACTCCTTTTATGAATAGATGTCTTTCAGTAAGGAAATCTCAGAACCAAACGCTTGCTAAGGATAGTGATGGTGTTAACATCGGCTGGCTTCACTGAGCAGAATTACAATAGTAAGGAGACGCTATTATGTAAGAATTTTCATACTATTTGAAAGCTAAACTAAGTTTTTTTGTTTTGTTACCCTTTTATCTTAAGTTTCGATTCTTTTTGATTTGAGAGATTCTATTTCAATGGATAAACTCACAGTCACATGAGAAGCTGTTTTAAAAGCAAAATCCTTGATGGTTCAAGCAGTTGCGGTCTGTGTTGAATTCTTACTGAGGTTTCGGAGGACTGTGGATGGCCAAGTGTGCCTGTGGGACATATGTCACATGATAGCACCCAGACCTTACTTAATGCACTAAACAGACTACGAGTTCTTTCCTACCAGCTGTTCCTGCCTCCTTTTGTTGTGTGCATTATGACTCTTCATGAACAACAGATAAATCTGGGCATTTCAATAGCATGTATATTATATGGAGCCATACTAATAGTGAAATTCTGAAATAGGCTAGTTTCTGAGACTCTAATAGCCCAATATTTGAATCATCCTACATAGATTAAACAGATGAGTGTTTCTACTGGCTACAAAGGTATCCAATGACATAGATATGATGACATCATTATGTGATATATGAATATATCTGGTTGGCAATCAGAGGTTACTTTTTTCCCAAAAAATGTTGAATATTTACTATATCATCTTATCAGAACCCCCTGAATCAAAACCATCAGTTATTTATTGTTTTCTCTAGCAATAGTCTTCAGAGATAAGAATGTATTGAAATTATTGTAGATAAAAGCAAAATGACTGTGATTGTTACCAACAAAGATTTCAAAAGAAAAGCAATATTTACACTGACATGTTCCATTGGAAAAACTCTATTTAATTTTTCTACTATTTCACTTTGGTTTTTGCAAGGCCATGTATATATTTTAAAGAACATTCTGTTCATTCATTCACATATGTTTATTGAGTACTCACTAAGTGCTGAGAAAATTTATACCCACAAGAGAGATACAGTCCTTGGCTCAGTGCAGTGGAAAAATAATTCTTATCCTATTGAGTTTAAAATCTAGTGGGGGAGTCAGGCAATAAATAATATAAATAACTAAAGTATGTAATATGTTAGATAGTGATAAGAGCTATGGAGAAATATAAGACAAAGGCAAATAGAGAATGCAGTTGGGAGGTACAAGGAGGTACAATTTTAATAGAATAATTCTCAAAGATTATCTTTCAAATATATATTTTGACAACCTTATATGAATTTTTCCCAGCGTAGGTAATATATAGCTTTGATATATTCATCTACTTAATTATATAATTACACTCTTTTTAAAACAGTCTTTCTATCAGTATTTGTCTATTTGAGCTACCTCATTTGAACTTCTGACTGAGCTCTAGCCAATATACCTCATCTTGCAGTATATACTTGTCTATTAATACTCTGACTTTAATTTTTTATTCTCGTTTCCCTCTGATCCTTCTTCATCCATTTTATTTATTTATTAATCCTCACCCAAGGATTGGTTTATTGATTTTAAGAGAGAAAGAAATGGGGAGAGGAAGAGAGGGAGAGAAAGAGAGGTGAGAGAAAAATTGATCGATTGTCTCCCATATGCTTCCTGACGGGGGATCGAACCTGCAGACTTTTGGTGTACAGGATGATGCTCCAACCAACTGAGCCACCTGGCCAGGCCTCCTCCCATTTATTTTTAAAGTTATACCTTGTTTTATTGTATATAGCTATATAGATCCCCTTGGAACTTTTGAGAACAGGAGAGATTAGAAATAACTGAATAAACAACTTACAAACTCTATATTGTTCAAAATTTTTCTTCTCATAATAGCTTTGCTCACTAAATATGAGGCAGGTCACAAATGCCAATATTTTTGTTACCAAACATAATTCAATAATAATAGCAAAGTGTCTATATTTTGACATGAATTAAAATAACTAGATTGTCCATATAATGAGATCTTAAATAAAACCATTGCTCACTTTTTTAAATGTGATAAGGAAGGTAAACCTATGCCTAATGCTGGGAGTGGGATGCAAACAGAAATTTGTACTTCATGTGTATACATGATGGCACTGGCTTGTGTGGTACCTTTGCATGAATAAACAAACAACTAAACAACAAAAAAAAACAACGTCTTGTCCTCCCAGAAGATACAGCCCAATGTAGAACTGAGCCTTTGTTGTCAGAGCCTAGAAGAGATCGTGGACCCCATCTCTTTCAGGCCAGGAATTATTGCAGAAGGCAGAGCTGCTGGACCTACTCATGTGTTACATGTGAATTTCATCTGCCACATGTGTCTCCAAGGAAAATAAGATTGAGAACTGACGGGGTAAATTCTAGGTTGGTGATATTTTATAAACATGTAAATAAAAATAAGCAGCTCTAATCTCACAGAAAAGGAAGATAACACAATAGAATAGACATGTGCCCTATAACAAATTACTTCCTTTTTGATATGTGTTGAACTCTCCTGTGTTTAATGGTTAAATGCTTTTTGGTTGGGCCTTCTTGAGAATCCGATGAAAGCTATGGTTTCCCTATAGGAAAACAGGAAAAGGCATAAGCATATGAATGTTTTTATTGAATTTCTGCAAGTTACCAGATGTTAGGAGACAGATTCCAGCTATTGATTATAGACAGCTCACTCGTTCATCCATTTAACAGTTTGTTCCATAGAAGGGTGATGGTGACCTTATGAAGGTTCTGTCCCTCTTTGGCCCTGTGCTTCAAAATCACCAAATCCTAAGCTTACTAACGCCATGATCTGTGATTGTGTCACTGATAGATATGGCTTCTGAATAAGTCTTAATAAGAGCAGAGAATATTACAATTTTAAAACAGCAATTAATAGGGATGAATGTGAAGATTCTTTTCCTTATCCATTCAACCCAGTAGTTCAGATTCTATTAGTATATTCTGGTGCTTAAATACATGTTCAATAGGAAAGCAAGGATTAAATACAGCATTGAACATTTATTGAGTGAACTACTGTATAGTCATTTAAAAGGATGTTTGAAAAGAACTAGTAATCATGTAAGAAAAATTACTGGATTATACTGTTAAGATAATAAACCACACTGTGTAAGAGTTTAATCAGTATGATTGCAACTTATGTTTCTATTTCTTTAAAAAACTATGCTTAAAAACACTGGAAGTTGTATACCAAAAATATTAGTAATTCTCTTTGGCAAATTTATAGGTCCTTCTTCTTCTTCTCCCCCTCTTCCTCCTTGTCCTCTTCTTCCTCCTTCTCCTTCTTACTCCGTTTTATTTTCCAGATTGTCATAATGAAAATTTTTCACATTAAACATGGAGGAAAAGCTTATTTTAAAAATAGAAAGTAGTTTGCTGGAGAAAGGAAACTATAGATAGTCAAATGGAAAATTGTTATTTTTCAGCAAAGAGTTCTCAATCTTCACTTATAAAAGTGCATGTCATTATGTAACATCAACTCTTTGGGACACAGACAGAATCAATTTGCTTAGTGATTTTTTTGTTACGAGAACCCCAGTGTTTTTCCTTGAATTCACGTGCCTACACGCACTGGCCCAAAGAAATGCATGAAGAGGAGTTTGCAGTTAGAAAGAAAAAAGTTTAATATTGAATTGACCGATTCAGAGGCAGAGAGCTTACGCTCTAAAACAAACACACAAACAAACACACAAAAAAGCTGACTCACTGGTGGTGTGTAGGTCACAGATTACATGGGGCAAAATCACAAGACCCTGAGCTAGGGTTTCAGGCTTGTGCTGGGAGCTGATTAGTTGGAGGTGTGGTAAAAATAATAAATTATTCTTCAGGTCCTAAGGACAGTTCTGACGTCTTTTCTGTGGCCCTATTTGTAGTCTCATGGGAAGTAGCCAGGGGTCATTCCACCTTAGGGTTCAGGAACTGAAACATAACTTAGGTCAAGTGTTATCTTTAGCCTGCCAGAGGTCCAGACTGTTTGACCATTAGTCAGGTCCAGGCTATTGTCTTCAGTAGCCAGGAGGGTTCCTGGTTCTCTAGGGGAAAGGCTAGGTCTCTGAGGGGTATACAATATAGAGAATGGGTTATGATTTCTAGAGCTAAGATTTGAAACTAAATTTAATCCAAGTCATAAGATAAAGACCCTTGGTTTCATATTGCAATTGAATGTCTCAGATGACTAAAATAATTTGTGATATATAAAGTGTGTATCGGAATTTATAATCTTGACCATAAACAAAAAATCAGCCAGATACTTTTCCAGAAAAATGGGTTTATTTGGGAACAATAAGGAATTACAGTCTGGAACATGTGAGCATGGTGTGTCATGGGCCAGGCCACTAAAACAAAGATGAGGAAAGTCTTTTACAAAGGGGAAAGGGAGCTGGGAGGGCTGTTCCAGTTTCCCCTGCTGTTCTTTGAGATTTATGTTGGGTGTGAGAGCTCCCCCTTCTGGCCTTTCTACTTCATTTTAAATGAGGTTTTCATTTAATTTTTTACAATAATTTTCTCAAATCATCAATAAAACATTTATAGGGTTTGAAAATGTAAATTTAAAAAGTCTCTTAGGTACAAGCATTGTGCCACTCTATAAATGTGAGAATAAATTGTTGGTGTCTGTTCTTAAATTTTGTTTTGTAATGACACTTTTATGGCAGTTGGTCACATCACTTAGTTCCACTACAAGTGTTGGTTTTGGTTAAATGTCATGAAACCACTGAGATTTGTGGTTTTGGACTGAAATTTTGTCACAACACTGAGAAATCTCACCCAGGGTATAGGAATTAAATTTTTTACTCCTACCCACGGGTTGGGTGAAACCAACACTGAAATAACATCTCAAGGGGTATAAAACCACCCATTCCAATAAAATGGGCATACTCTGAAACTGAGTTCTCTCTGCCTTGTATATATACTCGGATAATCCAGGACTGCTGAAAAAGAGAACTTCTGACTATTTGAAACAGCTCAGTGGCAGGAACTAATCTGTACAGCTGAGCCACCATGTGGCGCAGCTCCATTGAGTTCGTGTGGGTCAAGTATGAATGGTACCTCCTGGAACTGGGCGAATACTGGATGGAGTTCAACATACAAGGAAGATTTTCTTTATGACCATTGCAGTGAGACTCAAGACTGTACAGTAGAGGAGAGAGGTTGTTTTAATTTGCTGAAATAAAAGGCAGTAGAATGTTTAAGTGGTAGCATTTGCTTGTGGAAAAGTCCTGGAGGACATTAGTGGGTAGATTGGTCAATGTGTTTGCTAAATGGCAGTTTATCTAAATTAGGCCCCTGCCGTCTCACAGAGACTGGGAGATTGAAGCTCTCAGTCTTTCTTGATGATTGCATGTGAAAGGCATGACTCCCAGATCCTTGAGAAAGGCATTCCTGACTTACAGAATGGGCCAGAGGCTGGGGAAAGATTTCTAAAAGGGGCAGAGAAAGAATTTACAATCACAAATTTTCTTAAGTAAATTCTGTAAGAAATAGAGGGCAGAGGCTAGTAGTCAAGAAGAAACCTGTCTGTGTTTAGTCCAGCAGAGGGGATTGCTGAGGCCATCTTAACCACATTCATTTTCCTTGGAGGCAGCACAGAGGTAGAGAATTTTAACCCTAAGAAGTGGGTTTAGTCCATGGCTCTGTTTTAGATATATTTTGGGGTGTTGGTTCTTCTCTCTAGACAGCAATTCAAATTTTCCCAGTTTTTCTTCCCTGCATATCTTTGGGTCTCTTGTAGCTTGCACCTTCTCCAAAGGGATCATCTCACTTGCAATAGGAAAGCCTAAGAAAAGTCTTAGTGGAGCTTAAAGTGATATCCAGATGAAAAGGGACCAAGTTACTTGTTGCTGTCATTGTAGAATATTTATTACTTAGCTACACTTTCCACATTTGAGAATGTACTTCAATTTTTTTTCTTTTTTTTTTGCCAAGTTACCTTTTCTGTCTTAGTGTGAAAATGGAACCTGCACTGACAGTATGCCCTAGGCTGGGCTTCCAGACTCCCGCAGGTGGGATGGAGCCCGTGGGGAGCAGCAGGCCCTTAGCAATTGCTTTTCTTATTATGGCAATAGGCAGCCCATCATAGGTTATCTGTGGAACGTATTTTTATATGTGTTTGCACTATCGACTCTGTATGTGGTTGTTTGTTTGTTTTTCAATTTGTAATATTAAAGATACCATTTAAAAGGTGTTGTATTAACTTCAGTTTGGGGTATAGATTCCAGCTGCCATTGCATGTTTTGCTTACTAGGACTGTTGGAACCAATCCCCTCCTTTGTGCTTGTAAAGCACAAGCACATGACCTTACCAGGCCTGATAGGAGAACCTCCCCAGATGGAGCACATGGAGCCTGCAGTTGTGAGGAAGGGGAACAAGGGCAGTTTTGGTGGCCTCTGATTGCAAACATCTGACAACCATATTCCCTCAGGATGTGCTGGGAATATGATGAGGCAGAAGTATACTTCAGTGAGTTCAACAGCTGTATCTACCACAGAAGAGCGCAGTGCAGTTGGATTGGAGGGTGTGGATTATGTAATGAGTGAATAAAGTGACACAGAAATTAAAATAAGGGACCATTTAGTTCCAAGTGGGGAAATGGGGCAGGCTTCATGAAATAGGGTGCATTTGATGTGGGTCATTTGGAATGAATAGGGCTGAACATGGAATTTATAAAGATGACAATATGAGAGGAAACCGCCTTAATAAGTGTATGGCTTATTTGTTGATATGTGCATTTTGATTTGCCTGGAGTTCAGATTCCATGTGACTGAGAGGGGTATGGACAAAGGGAAAGATGGCTCTGGAAGGGCAAGTATGGAGGGCTCAATTAACAGGTTAAGAACTGTCAACTTTTTCATGGGGGTGTGTAGGGGCGGATTGGAGTTAGGGCGTAGTAGCTAAAAGAGTGGGCTTTGGGATCGGTCACTTGGAGTTCCATCCTGAGTTTGCCATCCACTAGCTATGTGAACCTGTATAAATACCTAATGCCTCTGACCTGCAGTTTTCTCGTCAATAAATAAGGATGATAATGCCAATTTAAGAGGGACATTATGAGAATCAAATAAGATTGTGTACCTAAAGGGCTTGGGCATGTGCCCGCACTCAGTAGCAGCACTCTGAGCAGTCGCTGTGCTGAGACAAAAGAGAAGGAGGGCAGTGCCCCTGACCTCAACACAATGGCCCATCATGGACGTGGGTGGAACAGTCTCATCAGGATAAGTAGACACTGATCCTGCTGAACCTAGTTCATTGCCAAATGAATCGGAACATGACTCCAATGATCTCATGGGAATAAACTCAAACCAAAATCATACAGAATGTGCAACAGAATTATCAATAAAGAGAGGAAGAATTGAGAGAGAAGACAAAAAGCAAACAGGAAACTAAAGGAGATAGAAGCCTGTGGAATTTAGCCTGGAATAAGGCTACATTCCTTGAGGTGATGAGACTGGGAGAGATGTTTTAGGAGCCTGAGGCTCTGCGTCGGTCGGAAGTGAATGTATTCATGCACTTGACTGATCTGGCCAGGGGGAAATGATGGTTCTTTATCTCATCTATTAATCTATGATTTTTATTCTGAATAGCAGGAACTGAAGATTATAGAGCTGATGAAGTTACTAATATATATATATATATATATAAGTATATTAGAATACAAATTTATATATATACTAATATGTATACATACATATACATGTGTGTATACATATACATACATGTGTGTGTGTGTGTATGGTCTATCCAGAAGGTACCCAGTGATGTCATAAGAAAAATAGAAACATTTATTGAAGAAGATACAAGATACAAGAAACATTGTACACAGGACAATGATTCCTCAGTCCCCTCCTAAGTAGGCACCTTGGGACCTCACACAGTTCTCTCAGTCTCCATCAGCTGCCCCATCGTATTTTCCTGAATCTCACTGAAGGTCTGAAATCTCTTCCCTTTCAAAGATTATTTTAGTTTTGGGAAAAGCCAGAAGTTGCAGGACACCAAATCTGGGCTGTAAGGGAGGCTGAGTCACCTGGGTGATTTGATGTTTCACCAAAAACTCTGCAGGAGATGCATGAGCAGGCGCGTTGTTGTGATGAAGCTGCCAATCACCAGTTGCCCATAGCTGCAGAGGAATGTTCAAGCTCAACACAAAATCTGATGCAGATTCATTACTCTACTTGCTCAGTCATCTTGAATGCAGTGGCCACAAAAGCCACGTGCTCACTAAACAGCGTTTACCTCCCCCACAGACTAGTACAGTGAAGTCATCATTGTTCACACATGCACATTCCAGTCCACTTTCCTTGGCTGCCAGGTAACATCAATGTTGGCAAACCATTCTTGTTATATTAACAATGGCTGGACTTTTTCTAGGCGGACCACATATTTTGAATGAATGGAGGCTCAGTGTATACATTGATTAAAGTCATAATCTAAATGTGTTGGTGGTTGAGCAGATAGAGCTATCAGAAGTTAGGCCATGAAGGGAATATAAAACCAAGGCAATATACCTAAACAAGGACAATATAACTAATATCCTGTATTTTCCAATACAGGAAGTTAGAGGTACAGGTGAGAGTCAGCAGTAGACTTAGCCATGCCAATAATCAGTCAGTATGGTCATGAAGCAGTTCTTTGAATTACTATCCTGTGTTTTCTATGATTGTTATATGGATGGAGAAGCAGTAAGATGGAAGAATAAATCTGAGTGCAGTTGACATTGGGAGATGTATCCACTGAGAACCTTAGTATCAAGTCACAGAAGTTGACTCTGAGGATGAAAATGAGAATGAGTGAGGGCAACGCAGCTTCAGTGAATCAGCAGGAAGCTGGAGATCTACACCTGAAACATGGACAGAACCAAATGCACAGCAGGGGGTTGATTAGCGGCAGCCACAGTGAAGGTCCTGTGGTCTTCGTTCCTCCACTCTGACCTCCAGTTGTCCCCATATTAATCATGGTGTCACTTGCTCAACATTTGAAAACCTCAAAGAGCTTCAGCCTGACCTCTGCCCTTGTCTGTTTATCTGAATTGGGTAGTAAAGGTATTACCCCTTTGGCTTTTTTAGTGAGAGGTAGTCACTATTTCCCAAAACAAAGTGCAATGGGAGGAAATCTCCTAAGCAGAGATTGGAATGCTAATTGGAAGCTGTTTTGGTTGCAGACAGATGGGTGTTTTCCCAGGAGGCACTGAGGTAAAGTAGGAGGAGGGTGTAGGGAACAAGAGAGGGTAAAGGGACAAAGGAAGAAGGTGATCTTCTGGGAGACAAATTCAAGTGCTAATAACACATCACTTCGTTGGGACGGGTTTGAGGAGAAGGTAGAATCTGAGCTGATCTTTGGAGAGTCCCTGGAGCAGAAACGAGCAAGAGCACATCTCAGAGAGCAAGACAGGTCCAAGCAGAAGCACTAAGTCTCACCAGAATGCCTGCCTTGTTTGTAAGCATGTTAACACTTCTCGAGTGCTTGGTGTGGGTTGGCTGCTAACGCCATGGCCTTTCTGATGAGAGGAATAATGGTGGGCTGCCTTTTATCCAGGGTAATTTATAGGCAGCACACTTTGGAAACCCACAAAACCTGTGATCATCCGCCTCCCATTTTACTTCTGGTACAAATCCCGTAGTAATGGAGCCTGTGTGTACTGAGATGAGGAGATGTTTGTCATATTAAACCTTAAACAAGTAAAGACTTAGCAGGAGCTGAGTGATCTTATTTGATGAGTATAGATTTATAAGAATTTTGGCCTGGGATTTGAGATCAAATTCTCTCACCTAAGCTGTGGGAGCCCATGAGGTCTTTCCAGTAAAAATCATTGCAGGAGAGATTCTGGCCAAATAGTGTCTTTTAAAAGAAATCCCTATTTAAGTCATTTCTCAAAAATAATTGAAAATGTCTGTTTTGTTATGCTCCTAACTGTGATGTGGCACTATTTATTTCTTTTTGAGAAGTATGGTAGAGAATAAGATGACTCTGATTGTGGTGAAATAAGAGAACACTGATATTATTTTATTTGGATTTTTTTCTTTTTTGAGTCAAAGCTTTATGTTTTTGGATTGTTCATCATGCACCCCTTTGCCTGCTATCATTTCCAAATGGTGACTATTATACATGTGTTTTAATATTATTCATATGTCATTTTAATGTTGTTCATATGTTAAAACTGAAGTAACTTTTTGTTTTGAAACACTAGGATGATTTAAAGAGAATGTTTTTGAAACATCATTCTATTTTGTTCTAAAGTGGGCCAAATAAAATATTTTTGTACATTTGGGCAGCACATCGACAGCCATGTAGTTCAAACAGGAAGCGTGATTTCTTTCAACATTTTGAGGCAGTTCAGATGGAGGCAGCATTAGAGGTGGACCCTGGAAGAAGGTCCTGTTCAGCTGCTGCTGAGGGCTGGGGTTAGAGATGGAAGTATTATGTAGAGGAAATCCCTGCATTGTCAACTCTCGCCCCCTTCTTATCTGCACGTTGTCAGCTTTCATCGTTTCTGACCGCTCAGGGCCTCTTTTTCCTAGTCCTACCAGCAATGGAATTAAGATCTCAGAGGGTCACATTGTTCTTCTAAAGGATGTCCTGGCCCTCAGTCTCAGTGCACACGATCCCCAGCTCTGTCATGCTGTTCCTCTGCTCGCACCCCACCGATTGCTCCTCATTATGTACACATCTCCAAAAGAAGAGCTTCGATGTTGAAGAACTGTTTATTACTTTAAATTGTTTGAGAAGTACTCCCTTTACCTTCCCTTCTACTTAGACTATGACATCTGAGGCTGAGGGGCTGAGAGCACTAGTGACAGCTGGGGGAAACAGAGAAGTTCTTGTCCATTTGGCTCACCTGTCCCACCTGTCCTTTCAGACCAGTGGCACTTGCTCAGATGCCTGGAGGGTGAGTGAGGCCACAACACTGATGTGAACAATGTATTGTACTGGCATTGCTTCCTTTAGGAGGTGTTCTTTGTCTACTGGATCTGAGTTCATAAGCCTCCACCTAGTAGTGATTTCTTGACCTAAGTTAAGTAGTTTTAAAAATAATCTTCTTTGAAGGCGAGGGCTCCATAACTTAGGGGTTAGAACACTGGTCTTGTAAAAATAATCTTCTTTGCTTTTTAGCACTTTTTGGAAAATATTTTATGTGAAAATGATTTACCAGGCTTGTTTGGTAGGTCACCATGAAGGTAACATGGAAGGTACAATGTGATAATTCTACAAATATATATGTTTTAAAAAGTATATATTGATAATGCTTAGGTCTAGTTTAAATAGCAACATGTTTAAAGATATTATTATTATAATGTTTTATTACCTGTTATTTTGAGACCAAAAATAACCCCCAATAAAACAAAAACATGGGTGTTTGAAGGAACAGTGCATTGCAGAGTCCAGGAATATAGACTCTGGAGCTTGATTAAAAATGTTCAAGTCCTAACTCCACAAGTTATTAACTGTGTGAGCCTGGATAGAACATTTAATATCTCTGTGCCTTGGTGTCTCCATTTATAAAACATGGGTAATCCTCAAGGGATTGTATGAGTATTAGAAGACCTCAATAATGTTGTCACCGTGGAGTTTATGGAAGGATATGACTCGTATACATGCGACTTTCATTTTGTTATTGGAGATTATTCTGAATGATGTTGAGATGTTTCTAGTAAAATCAGGAATCCTGAGTGTGAGAAAGAAACACAACAGATAGAAGTATGCTATGTTCAGTTATTGGTCTGTGGTAGCTTTTGCCTTAAGTCCATGCTGAGTGTGGTCAGTGGAGGTGGCAGCAGAGCCCGCGGGGAAGAACAACCCTGTGATGGGCTCCCTTCCAGGATACTGGCCAAGTTTCTTAACTCCTTATGCCCCTGTTGCCTCATCTATGAAAATGCTAACTTGGCTTACTTGACCTAGAAGGCGTCTTTCAGCTCTAAGAGTCTATGAATCTTTCAGTGTACTTCCACATAATAAGGTTTACACATGGAATAATCTCAAATGCATTAGCTTCTTCTTTAAACAAAGACTTTTTCAGGTGTTTCCCCTCCCCCGCTTCCTTCTCCTTCCTTCTATTATGTGGAATCTGTAGAGATTCTAGGCAGGACTACTCCTTTCAGAGTGGTTAAATAATAGGATTTCCATCTCTAAGACACAGTGATTGAGATTCCATGAGATTAAATCCTTTACAGTGGGTTAAAACAATAAGAAAACAAAAACTAAAAATAAACTTAATTTTGCCTCCCAACTGAATTTATCTTCTCCATTCCCTTCCTCCCCAGACCGAGTTCTTTCTCCGCTTTCCCTCACGTCATGCCGGGCATCCCTTTCTACTCCATCGTCCCAGCTGCAGCTCTGGAAGGCATTGCCAAAGTGTCCGTCTCACCCCGACTCCATCCATGGCCATGACTGTGGGATGCACCTGACATACCTAATGGTTTATCCTCTCCTCATTCCCATTGCCGCTGCTCTAGTTCAGGCTTCAGTCCTTTCTTTCTTAGAAAATCCCAACTAACTTATTTTCCTTATTCTGATCTCAAACCCTCCAATAAATTGTCCAGTTCTCTGCCAGAGGGGTATGTCCCGGAATGATTATCATATTCTTCCCCCAATAAAATTTTCCAATTTCTCATCAGCTTTTCATAGACTGCTTTCTGCCTACATTATCACTTGGTTTATTAGTCATTAGCCCCAACCCCTTCCCCTTCCCCTCTACACTCCACCTATTACTGAACTACTTTCTTTTCCCTACTACTATTTTTCTGGTACTCACAGCCTATCTGTATTCTCCTGTTCCCATAGTCTGGAATACCTTCCTTTTCCTCACCTGTGCTGTGTCCGTCAGGTGAGTGTCCACAACCCTTTCCAGATTCAGCATAACCCCATTTTTCAGATTCTACCTCTGTGCTTCCTACCATGCCAGCTCACGCAGAAGTAACAAGACTCTCTTTGGTGTCATTACTGGCATTTGTAATATGAATAACCATAAAAGAAATGATAGCAAACTGATTCACACTACAACTGAGATGCACAGTGGACGCATGCATTTTTAAACTGTGCTGGTCTCCTTCACAAAGGGCCATATCTTCTAACCCACCAGAAAAAAATAGATAAGATACACAGCACTGGCTCTATACGTGAGTCTCAGCACCCCTAGGAGAAAATGTGCAGTCTCGGATTTCTGTCATCTGCCTCCATTTTAGGCTTCTTTCCTAGACTGGTCTGGGTATAAGGTGTTGAGGAGTGAGTGACATGAAAAATCTTGTAGGTAGAGAGTTGGTGTTCTCAGGCACTGAAGCCTCTGTTTCCTCTGATCCCAGGAGTGATGACCTTTGTCCATCTAGTTGCAGAACATAGCCAGTGAGGACAGCAACTTGTGTAACATGCAGCCTGACTTGGTGCTTTGGGCAGGGCCCACCGTTGTACCCTGGTTGACCAGACCTTGCTTGTGTTAGAGGCTGGCTGGCCTTTGAGGCTCTCTCTGGTTCTGAGGTCTTGGACGTTTATTGCATCCTATGGGAGTCACTATTGCGGGGGCCCTCAGCAGCCCCAGCGACTCTTCATTCAGTGTCTAGGCAATAAGGAGCATCCAGGAGTGCAAACTAGAGCCTCTCTATTGGACTGCTTCCCCCCTGGATTGAGGTCCATGTTATCTTTATGCTTTCGTTCACTTACTTCATGATGTCAAAGGCATTTCTCCCCATCATCCTCTTCTCCACACATACCCCATTGTCTTCCACAAAGGAGGAGGAAAAGGAAAGGAGAGAAAAGGGCAAGAAACTAGATCTCAACTTGTGCTTTCTGGGTTCCTGTAGGACAGTAAGAAAGTTTCCCTTTTAATTGTCATTTCTTCTTTCTTGACTCATCTTTATGGATAAGACCTAATGGTAGAATGAGTCATATTTCTTATATTATGGAACAGGTTCTGTGATAAGAGTGAGCAGGCTTAGCTTTTAGAGACTTCTGTAATGCTTTAAACATACTGTCTCACTTAGTCCTCATAACTCCCCTATGACCTGGATGCTATTATCATTCCTCCTTCACAGAAGAGGAGCTGAGCTCACAGTGATTAAGAAGCACCCCCTGGTTCACCACCTCATGTGGTAGAACCTGAATCTGCAGGAGGCACTACCATACAAGCCTCCTCAGTGTATCTTATGGTCTTTCATTACCAGTGTCTATTATTTTTCTGACTCTCACTCTGTATGGTACTGCCAGCGAATTGTCGTTTTTATCCCTCTGGACCATCTGTTTTTCCCTCTGTTTGGAATTTTTTTTATCCTCCTATGTGCAGCAAGTACAAATAAAGCTCAGTTCACTCAGGTGGCAAGCAGTAAAACAGTCTTTGTTTCATAATTCAATTTAATTTCAATTTTAACCAACCTCCTATAATGCTGGCAAAAAACCCCAAAATTAATCTTCAGGCTTTTTTTAGAGCCTTCTCATATACCCACCTACCATGGTACTAAAATATCCTGGAGTGGATGTGGGTTATGGTGGCCATGAGAATTCAGCTCTCAGACCATAAGGTGTGGGGAGCACCCCTGGCCCACGGCTCCTGCTGCTGTGCCCTGAAAGCCATCACCACAGTTACACAGGCTGCCCAGAGGCTGCTGGCAGCCACTTCCTAAGCATGACATGAAGGCAGTCTGTCCCTAGAAGATATGGGATTCCTTTGATGGGCACCTTTGGTTCAAGGACTCCCCACAACCTGCTGAACTATCCTTGGATTGCTCAGCCATTCGAAGCTCTTGCACTCTCACCTCCCCTCGGTCCTGCTCTGGGATCAGACTTGCGTTACAGACTGAAGGCAGTCACACCTTTCAAGGTTCCCTCCCTGTTTCCTCTCCTAGGTATTTGCCTTAGTAAAATCTTTGCACATTTAATCCTGTCTTGCTGTGTGTTTCTAAGGACACCCATACTGATGTATAGATGATTTGGTCATCAAGTTATCTCTTCCCACCAATTAATACTTACAGTTGTGTCTCTCAGTGGACGTTACCATGGCTTTTCAAGTCAGCTGGTTCTTGGATGGTTCATTCCATGATCCCAGTGCAAAAGCCTTCTGAGAGGCTCCCTACCATCCTGTGTGACTAGTCACTCTAGGAAGCAAAAACCTTTCTTAGGTCTTGCTAGGAAGCGAAGACCTTTCTTAAGCCTT
>VMDR010021987.1:0-16464 GCA_007922815.1 Macrotus californicus
CATAAGGTGGCCAGATCGATTCCTGGTCGGGGTACATGCCTGGGTTGCAGGTCCCGTCCCTGGGCGGGGCACATCTGAGAGGCAACCTATTGATTTTTTTCTCTCACATCCATATTTCTCTCCTTGTCTTTCTCTCTCCCTTTCCCTGTCTAAACAAACAAACAAACAAACAAACATTTTTAAAAAATGTTCTCTGAAGATAAGCTCATGGATTGGTAAAGCCACTTAGTCAGAAGTTTTCTACTGTTTCCGACCAAATCTATCCTTTGTGCTAACTAGTGAGTAGAAGAGTAAGCTAATCTGCCCTGACTAGTGTGGCTCAGTGAGTTGGGTGTTGTACCTCAAACCAAAAAGTCACATGTTCGATTCCCAGTCAGGGCACTTGCCTGGGTTGGGGCCAGGTCCCCAGCTGGGGGTGTGTGAGTGGCAACTGATCAATGTTTCCCTCCCTCTCATTTGCCCTCCCTTCCCCTCTCTCTAAAAATAAATAAATAGAATCTTAAAAAAAGAGAATAAGGTAACCTGAACTTTGTTACTATTCCATCTCCCTTTCCCTACTGATTTTTGGCAGACGAGTTAATGAGGAAATACAACCAACAACAGATCGCCACGCAGGAGGAGAGGCTGAAAGCAGAGATGGCCGCACACACTGTGTCCCCCAGACAGGTGGGAGTCGTACCAACCTCAGTAGGTCTCTTGATCTTCTGTTCAAAGACCTCAGCTTTACTAGAAGCTGCGGCTGCCTCCTCATTGCCATCATCTGATGGAAAACACTCCCATGTGCTTAAAAAAGGTAATAAATGTATAAAGTTTTCAGTGCTAGGGACAGTGTACATAACAAAACAAAGTATTTTAATTTTAATTTAAAAAAAACAAAGTATTATAATACAATCAAATATTTCAGCACCAGTATCAGCCCCTGAAAGTTACACTATTGTTGCTGGATTACAGAGAAAAAGGGGAAGTTTAAAAAGCATGTCTGACTTTAGGTCCAACCCCCTGCATCCCAGGCCCCCAACTCCTTCCTGTCCCAAGAAGGGGAGACTGGCACAGCCGGGACAGCAGCAGTGTCCTGAGTTGTGAAACAAGGCGGGGAGGTCTGAGCAGTGAACAGGGAGTTTCAACACTGTCGGGCTCCGAGCGGCACGAGGCAAGGACCACGTCGGTCTGACTCTCCATTCCCACTGTCTGGGACCGTGCCTGGTCAGTGAACACATTTTAAATGAAGGTGCTCGATATTTCTGGAGGGCAGCTTGGCATACAACACGACTTCAAATGTCTACCCAATCTGACTAGCAATAGACAATCTCTGAGTTAGCCTTGTTTATTAATGCAGCTGAGTGTTCAATGAGAAGCAGCAAATGAGGGTCTTCACACTTCCTCATTACCTACAGTGGAGTCTCATGTGTGCTACCTAGAAAATAGGCACTTGGATAAAATAACTAAGTTTTAATATTGAATGACATTTTTAAAATGCAAATTTACTATTTACACATTAGAATATAGCTATCTTCTCTGCTGTCTCTTGTGTTTGCTCGATCTCGAAGGAAAGGAAGGAAGTGACCAGTAAGAGCTATACCTCTTCTGGATACTGACGGGTCCACTTCTACACCTTTTTCAGCAGGGGTGCCACCATTCAGGAAGAGCTCGTAAGTCCTAAAAAGAGTGGAAGGCTGTGATGGACACTTTGAAACACTGGAGTCTCAAGTTAATTACTTTTTAGCACAGACACATTCAGAGATATTTTCTTTCTTTCACTGATCATTGAGAATGAAAGTTAATCCTTCTGTGGGGCATCATCTCAGTAAATAAAGTCTCTTTCTTCCTTAACTATTAACAGTAGAAATACATTTTTCCACATTAACATGAGAAAGATTATTGATGTCATTAAAGTATTCTGCCTCCAATGGCTATTTAAAATGATTTTTTAAATGTTTTAAATCATCATTTGAATTAAAGCCATTATGATTTTATAATATTCTTAAAATATAAAAGTTACATGTAGCCCTGGCCAGTGAGGCTCAGTGGATTGAGTGCCGGCCTGCAAGCCAAAAGGTCGCCAGTTCGATTCCCAGTCAGGGCACATGCCTGGGTTTCAGGCCATGTCCCCAGTTGGGGGCCTGCAAGAGGCAACCAATTGATGTATCTCTTGCACATTGATATTTCTCTCCCTCTCTTTCTGCCTCCTTCCCCTCTCTCTAAAAGTGAATAAACAAAATATTTTATTTATTTATTTTTAGAGAGAGGGGATAGGAGGGAGAGAGGGAGAGAAATATCAATGTGTGGTTACCTCTTGTGCACCCCCACTGGGGACCTGGCCTGCAACCCAGACATGTGCCCTGACTGGGAATCGAACTAGTGACCCTTTGGTTTATAGGCCGGCACTCAATCCACTGAGCCACATCAGCCAGGGTTGAATAAATAAAATGCTTTTTAAATAAAGTTACATATAGATGGTTTAAAAAGTTTGAATGGCATAGAAATAATGATTAAAAAATGAAAGCTACCCCCCTGCCATCCCCTCTAGCTTGGTAGACCCTGGCCGTATCTTTTTCTTATGCAAATGCAAACAAATACATACAGCTGTAAATCTCAAACTGAACATTCTGTCTTTTCAAGTTGCAAACTGCCAAAGCGTAGAAAACAGAAGGTAAAAGGCTGCTTTAACCCCACTGCTCCAGCTCCCCACCCCTTGCTCCTTGGGGGCAGTCTCTGGGACCCGTTCACACAAACCCGTATGACCCGTTCACACAAAAACGTTCACACATATGAGCAGTTTTTCATGAACCAAAGTGGAGTCACAGCATACATACTATTCTGCTACTTGTTTTTTTCATGTAATAATACACACTAGAAATGTTTCTGTATCAACACACAGACTTCTATCTCATTTAAGAAAATAGCTATGACTTTAGAAAAAATTGAGTAGACATACCTTTCCCTCCAACTAAGTACAACTAAAGTTCTGAAGATTATTAAAACCCAAAACCCCAAAATCATAATTAGCTTGGGCTTCTACATCTTCTGGGCGGGCAGTAGGGAATAGGGGTGATAAAGAGCCCCACCCCCTTCTGCTGGGTGACATCAGAGGACTAGTGAAGTCAGGACTTCCACCTCTGACCTGTGGTAAGGGTGTCCCGTCCACTCTGTGGCTTCAGTAGAGGTGGAGGAGGGTTACCTGAATTAAGCCTTTGGGGTTAGAAACTATGACAACCCCCCATTCTAATATTGGGGGGAACTGCGGCCTGGAGACTTAGTTACGAAGACACGGGGGGACTAGAGCCCTGAACTTTACGCATATCTGGGTCTGCATTGTCCTCCTGACTGCCAGGCTGTGTCTCTGTGTGAATTTCCTGTTTATATCCTAGACTTGGATTTCTGTGTGTGTAGGCCCACTTTAAAAATTAAACTGTGTCCTCAATTTTCTAGGGCTCTTTTTATATTAGGGATAGTAATCTCCCTTTATGTATACACAGGGTGTGGCAAAAGTAGGTTTACAGTTGTTCATACAGAAAATAATACAGTAATAAATAATAATATAAGAATAAATTCTGTTTCACACATTCACACTGTAAACTAATTTGCCCCACCATAAATATTCGCTACCAATTTGCCTTTTGGTCCTAAGTTTGAAGCCTGCCTGCCGTGGCTGCCATGCCAACCTCACTGTGCCACCTGCGGGAGGCGGAGCCACACAGGACAGAGGGACCCAGACTTCGCTTTCCCTCCCTGGAGGGAACTGGGCTCTGTGTCAGCACTGTGAAAACTGCTAATCCCTGAGGAAATTACTGAAGAACATTCTCCGCAGACAGTGGGCACAAACATCCTTCATGGTCCCTAGCATGAGGCTGCATGCACTGCTCTCCCAGGCCACCTAAAGGAACATTAAAATCAACATTGAACCCCTCTCCCCACAAGTTAGTGAAATGCTAATAGATACATTCCACAAACCTGAGGTGTCTTGATTCTAAAAAATGAATTTCTACAAAATCACTCATTTGGAAGGAATATATAGCCGACTTACTTTGCTGGAATAGGAATTCCACTGGCATCAAAAAGTTTAAGAAACACCCAGCCACAACTTAATTCTCCTCTTTCACCGGTTGACTAGGAAATGAGAAAAGCAGATGAAACAATGTTTGAAGCAGTCAAATTTATGAGCACATACCAGGCCCTTTTAAAGGAAAACTTAGTATTCACTTTAGACTAAAAGCTCTTCACAAGAAAAGGAAGTGAAGCACGGTGGAGTCCCTGTACCTGCAGACCACCTGGTAATGTGCAAATCCCGTCAAGTTAAATTATTCTTGAAAATCCCTAGACCTGATTGACGATGTAGCAGCTGTTGCTCGAGTCTCTTGAGTGGTACATGTGATAGAATGCGCTCAGATCTCATTGACCCCACATGAGAACATGAAGCCTTGTTTCCCTGACAGATAAATGAGCTAGTTAAATCATTCAAGGGTCTTTCTGCTCAGGACTTTGCCCAGCTGTCAACTGTCAGAGGCCACTGGGGCTCACCCAGGGGACACATTCTCTCCTGTCCTACCCCACAACAGATACAGATGAATCTGACTTAGAGAAGTGCAAGGATGGTGTAACGCCATCAGTGTAAGAACGCGGTAGCCTCTGGGTTACCACGAGGGCCAGTGTATATGGAACACCTTTCAAGCTATTAGACTACAGAGACGGATAATTAACATTACAGTCCCACACTCACAGGTTCAATAGTTTACATGATGTCAAGTTAATCCAAGTTTCTGGAGTTCCCTTTAAAACTCACCGACCTGCCAGACCCCTTAATTTGAACCCACATTCACAAGGATAAGTGACCCACTAAGACAGAAACCGCTCTGGTGGAGTGCCACCAAAAATCTTCTGCCACTTCCTGCAAAGTCTCACCCTTTCCATATCTTCCTTCTTTCCAAAGCACTGGAGTTCACGCAAGTTATAAATATAAACAAATATACTCTTTTTTTTTTCCTGCTCAATACTTTTTCCCCTTTTTTTCACTACTATGAGAACATTAATTTTTTTCAAGGATGGAAGGACAACATGCCCAGCTTAAAAATACTTCCTTCCCAGATAGTTTTCCAGCCAGTTGTGGCCATATGTCCCACCCAGCTACTGAGACGCAGATGAAAATTTCTGAGTGGGGCCTCAGGAGAACCTTTTTAATGGGAACACATCGGTTTATTTTACTTTTTTCCCCTTCTGAGCTCTTGGTCGAGTTTAGGGCACAGGTAGTAGCTGCTGGGTGGGGGCGCACTCCATCTCGGTGTGGACCAAGTGCTGTCCGGCAGGTGCCGCTAGAACTGAGGTAGGGTTTGTTGCCACTGCTCGGTTTCAGCAAATATTGAGGCTGTTTTGCTTCTTTGAAAGGGTTATTTCTTTGGCTCACAAATATCAGACAGTAATAAGCCTTTCTGGTGTTGCTCCGTAATGACTGCACTGTTCTTCCTTTTCACCTTTTCACACACCACCCCAGCAACCACCAATCTGTTTTCTGTATCTGTGAGATTGTTTTTGTTCTTTTTAGATTCCACATGTAAGTGAAATCGTATGGTATTTCACTTCCTAGGTGTTATTTCACTTAGCATAATGCCCTCGAGGACCGTCTATGTTTTTGAAAATATCAAGATTTAACTCTTCTTTATGGCTGAATAACATTCTTAATGTCCCTTATTATAAAATATTTTATTACAAAATCATAAGCATGAAATTCTGTAGTATAATAATATCCTACTCAAACACGCCATATGACATTTTAGGTGAAATGTTCAGGTTAAAACTATAAGTTATTACACCCACATTATTACCCTGCCAACCACACTCAAGCAGGCGTTACTTCTGCTGGACCCTGTGTGTACCACATCTCCTTTATCCAATTGTCTATTGATGGACACTTAAGTTGTTTCCGTATCTTGACTATTGTAAATAATGCTGCAATAAACATAGGGACACATTCATCTTTTTGAATTAGTATTTTGGATTTCTTCGGATTAAATACCCAGAAGTTAAACTGCTGGGTTATATGGTAATTCAATTTTTAATGTTTTGAGGACCCTCCATGCTGTTTTCCACAGAGGCTGCACCAATTTACAAACCCACCAAGGACAAGCACACGAGGGTTCCCTTTTCTCTACATCCTCGCCAACACTTCTTACTTCTTGTCTTTTCATAACAGCCACTCTAACAGTGTGAGGTGACAGTTAGTGTTCTGATTTGCATTTCCCCAATGATTAGTGATGCTGAGTGTCTTCTACACTTTAATATTAAATGCTACTGAATAAGCAGCACATTTATAAAATTTAAATCACTACCATTCCCATTCCTCAAGGATTAAAATTCTATTACACACAAAAATATCAATTATTTCACTTGTAAATACAGGCTTTAAAAAAACTTTTTTAACTGATAAAATACATTAGAAAGATTTTTCTTTCAACTGACATACATTGCGAATATAAGAAATTCCAAGTTCAAATAGTATTCCAAGATCTGGAGATGAAGAATTGGATCTGATAAAACAATCACCATCAAGCAAGCACGGCAAGGTGCCAGTAACCTGAAACAACAAGAAAACCAATGTTACCAATAAAAACTAAAACTGGACAGGAGGTTTCAGCCCCATTCACCTGTACGTGGCTTATGCCTTTGCACCACTGTAAAGGTCTTTTAAAGGAAACAAAAAGCAGATGGAGTAGACTCATCTACACCAATGATTTGAAATTTAAAACTTTAACTTTTTTTTAAAGGGATACTTTTAACTTCACTTACCCTCTCCTTAGAGAGATTAAGTAAAATAAGTACTATGCCTACGTCCCCAGAGGTGTGACAAAAATCATTTGCACATATTAACCATAGTTCTTTGTAAACAGAACTAACATTAAAGACTTCATACACACATTGGTCAACTTTCCTGAGCTGTGCCTTGTAAGTCTCCCTTTTCCTTACCTTTTGCTCATTCTATTTCCTCTCCCAGAACAACCACATCCCTGTTTCCTGCCTATAAAATCCCACCCATCCTTCAAGGTCTAGTTTCTCTTCTACAAAACCTTCCTGCGCCTATAATTAAGTTCACCCTCCTCTGTGCTTCCACAGCACTTGGAATCCCATAACTGTTACATGTTGCCATTGAGATGGTTATCAACAGCACCTACTCCATGGGGTACCCCAAGGTTTACATGAGATAACGCGCATGGTTAGAGCTCCATAAATAAAGGCACTGTTACTATATGTGTATAGGTTTCTTCTCTAGTACCATTTAAGTCCTCACAATACCTAGAAAGAATGCCTTGCACCTAACAGATGCTTAATTTCATTCAACAAAGTAATACATACTTACTATTTATCCTTCCAAAAAGTTCAACTTTATGGCTGAAAAAACATTAGAAAACTCTATGGTAACACTTCACACACACAGATGTCACACCAGAATGGTGAGGTGTTGTGCCAAACTGTGAGCAGCAGGATGCTCAGGGGATAACGGGCTTTAGGAGCTGTGTGCTCGGTGCATGTGGACACACACAGTACACAAGCATGGTGGCCAGGCCTCCTCTACACCCGGTGCCCTCTCACTGAACCTCTGTCTCGTTTTATGATCTTTTTGATCTTTTTTTATTTTTAATCTTCACCCTGGGGTATGTTTATTGATTTTAGAGAGTGGGTGCAGAGAGAGAGAAAAACATGAATGTGAGAAACATCGATCAGCTGCCTCCTGTACATGTCCCAGCTGGAGATCAAACCCGCAACCGAGGTATGTGCCCTGACAATGGATCAAACCCGCAATATTTTTGGTGAACGGGACGATGCCCCAACCAACTGAGCCACCCAGACAGGGCTTGGTTTACGATATTCCGATCCCATAAGAAGTTAATAAACATTCTTAGGTTCAGTGGCTCACAGGAACTAGTGTGGCAGGGGAGTAAATACTAAAGCAATGATAACTTGGAGGAAGAAAAAAATAAAGTAAAATAAACTACAGACAACTAATCAAAAGAACATAGACATTATAGAAATAAAACAGGACAATAATGCAACAGATGATCCTAAATATGGTTACATACACTTGTACATATATTTCGAGAGAGACAAAGGGAAACAGGCCTGACAGCTGTCTGCGGGGAGCTGGGCTGGCCCCACGGCGAGGCCAGGGCTTCTCCTACTGAATGTAAACCATTTCACAGAACACCAGCATCAGAAAAGACTAGGATGGAGCAAGACAGAAACAGGACCACTTTATAACCGTGTCTGAGCACAGATAAAACAGACACACACAGAAAACAAACCACAAAAATGACCAAATCTGGTACCCTCCCAGCTAACATCAATGCCTGCTGTTCCTTTATCAGAATTTTAAACTCACTTGTTCCTTCCGCATCCCAGATAAACTTATCAAGATATCAAATTATAGAATTGCTCCAGTTTCTGAGAGCACAAAATTCAAAGCTTCACTAGACACTCAAAATCCTAACACAGCCCTGGCTGGTGTGGCTCAGTGGATTGAGCACTGGCCTGCTAACCAAAGGGTCATGCGTTTGATTCCCAGTCAGGGCACACGCCTGGGATGCAGGCCAGGTCCCCAGTAGGAGGCGTGCAAGAGGCAACCACACACTGATATTTCTCTTCCTTTCTTTCTCCCTCCCTTCTCCTCTCTCTAAAAATAAGTAAATACCCCTGGCTGGTGTGGCTCAGTGGAGAGTGCTGGCCTATGAACCAGGAGGTTGCCAGTTGGATCCTTGGTCTGGGGCACATGCCTGGGTTGTGGGCCAGGTCCCTGTTGGGGGGACGCATGGGAGGCAATTGCATGTTGATCTTTCTCTCCCTCTTTCTCTCCCCCTTCCTCTCTCTAAAAATAAATAAAATCTTTTTTAAAAATAAAATAAAAATAAGTAAATAAAACCTTTAAAAAAATCCTAACACAAGATCTAATCTCACAACAAGCCCTTCCTAACACCTCTTTCCTGGTTCCCCATGTTGAATAGTCTCTCTTACTGCAAGAAGCACCAATAAACACAACTTACACTACAAAAAATAAAAATAAAAGTAAGACATCTTTGTCTTCACTGGCCCCTATGCATTGACTCAGTGGTCTGAAGCCGCCCAGCCTCACTCTGGGCCCACTTGTCCCAGTCTGGACTGTCCATCTCTGGGTGCTATGTCCCAGTCCCCTAGGTGTCGCCCTTGATTTTACCTGAAGAAAGCACAACTCTCATTAAAACAGTGGGAGACTTCATTTTTAAAAACGTTTCCTAAATGTTATCTTTTTGTTTTCATTTTTCATGAGAGGGCATTGTTTAGAATTGAACTCTGAAATCCACTGAATAAGATGATTCATAGAAATTATAACTTGGCTGAATCAGAAATTCAAGTAATTTTTCTCAAAATTTCAAAGAACATCAAATAACCTAATAGTTCAAAGTGAGTACAGGCATTCTGAGCTAAATCCAACTATGTCATTTCATAAACACTCTTTGATAACCTCACCTTAGAAATTAATTAAATAACACTTAACAGGGAAAAGAAATGCATGTTCCGTTCCATTCACTCAGCAGATGACTCACCTGTGGAGAAAAGGTCCATGTTTTGGGCTTTTTGGGTTGCCACGTGGCTCTGACTGTATGAATGTTGCTCAGAGCCTGAAATGAGAGTTTGCCATTTGAAAGCACGTGGAAAGCTGTCTGAAACATCTCCACCTCCCCACCCCGAACACTTAGCGGTGGCTGTGCTGTGTGGAGCAGGGGCAGAGGGGTCTTCCACCTCTTATTTTTGTGTGATTCTGCCATTTCTTTTAACATCAAGTACATACGTAACTCTTTCAATGATTAACAAAAACAAATCTTAAAGCACTTGTTTATAAAACAAAGCAGGAACTAATAAAATAAACTCAGACTCTGATCTTTGCACATACAGTAAATTGTATGACATGAAATACTTACTATCTGAGCTAGGTTTACCAGAAAAGTGTGTGAAATTTCAGGTACCAACGACCTTTTAAGAAACATAACCTATGACAGCATTTCACGTGTAGTCTGTCACCTCGCCCCTATGACAAACGAGGCTAGTAACTCTCATACACATTTCTCTCTTCTTCACAGTCTCTAGGCCCATAAGTTATACTCTTCCTGCAATTTATCTCACACAAAATGCTACTGCAGAAGTTAATCCCACAGTACACATAAAGCAATGAAACACAAAAGGAGCCAAAACTGTACAGAAGAGGTCAAATTCTGTAAAGTTATGGCCCAAATTGACATCTTCAAAGGAACAGGTGATAATTTTCATTTTCAATAAAAATATTTTAGTACAGTACTTCTAAAACTAAGCATTAAAAGTAATTAGAAATCATCCCAAACGTGTCATCTTAGGTCAAAGTTAATTCACTGCCCTGTAAGTCCCTAGTGTTAGGCGGCCGGGAGTATCTTACAGGCAGCCAAGTGGTTTTCCACATCAGAATTTCCCCATTTCCTTCAACACCTAATATATATGAATTTATTTAAACTATCCCCAAAATAACATATATTTTCAAACTAGACTCCTGGAATGCAAAGTCCTTGTGATTATTACCTAGTTTCCAATGTGAGACTGCATTTTATTTGCTATAATGTCCCAGAAGAAGGGAGAGTTTGAAGCTGAAAAGTATCAGAGAAAATAATGGCTGAAAAATCCCCAAATCTGTCAAAACATATAAACTACAGATTTAAGAAGATAAATAAAACCCAAATGAGTTAAACCCAAGAAATTTATGCCAAGGTTTATTCATCACAAACATTTGAAAACTAACTACAAATATCTCAAAAGCAGCAAGAGAGAAACACCAGCTCAATTAACCGATGAGGGAACAATTCTAATGACAGTGAATTCTTGTCAAAAATCACAGAAACCAGAAGAAAATGGCACGATATTTGTCAAGTGCCAAAGAAAAGAATTGCCAACCCAGAATTCCACCTCCAGTGAAAACATCCTTCAGAGATGAGGGGTAAACAGAGACATTATCAGATAAAGGAAAACTAAGAGAGCCAGCAACCAGCAGGCCTACCCAAAAAGATGGTTAAAGGAAGTTCTCTAAGCAGGAAAGACTCGTTAAAAGAAGGAATCTTGGATTACTAGGAAGGAAGGAACAATAACAGAAAGAGTAAAAATAAGAGTACAACAGATTTTCTCTTGAGGTTTCTAAATTATGCTTGATTGTTGAAGCAAAAATTATAAATCTGTGTGATGTGGTCCTCAGTGTATGGAAGGGAAGTGGTTATGGTGACAACATTAGAAAGGAGACAGAGCAACGACAACTAAAGGGAGGTGAGGGCTCTGTTCGTGACTCCCACTGGAACGGAGACACTAGTAGACTGTGGTGAGTTACTTGTGCACAACTAACACCTGCAGCAACCCCCAAAACGCTGCACAGAGAGATCCACTCAACAGCACTACAGACAGTTCAGAGGAGACTGAGAAAGTATTGCCCAAGAAACACACATCAAGGCAGGAAAAGTAAACGGGTGAATGAAAGAGGAGTTAAAGAGAGAAAAGCCCAGCAGACTAACAACTGCAGACTCCTCTATAGCATCTGCCTTCCTTTAGATGCTTTTTGGTGACTTCAGATGGTAGCTTTTTGTATGTCCCCCAGAATTTACACTTGTCACCACTGGGGGACTTGTTCTGAGAGAAGATTACTCAGCCATTGTTAGAAGCAAGCGGTATCTTGTTCATTTTTTCACAAAAATGCTTTTTATTTTTAACTAGGCTTAGATTGACTAAAGAAGTGCTCTTTTAAGTCAATAGCAGCAGTATTTGTTCAATTTGGAAGGTTGACATAAATTAATTTCATAAATTCTATTATTTTTATGTAAAATAACTTCTATTATTCTGAATAAAATTTCAATCTTCGTTTTAGGTTCTCATAGATGAGAACAGGGAAAGGCATAGTGAAAAGTGTGGAACCAGACCCAAGGACAAGAAGGCAGTTACGTCTTTTCTTGGTCACTGACGACACCTACTGGCTCATTTACAGCAGCAGTGAGGACTGTGCAGAATGTGGAAGTGAGGCAGGGTCCCTGTAACACAAGTTCATTTATTTACTCCCAGTTCAGATGAAAGAACGGACGGCGCTTTTCTCATGCCACCAGTTAGAAGTATACTCAGGGTGAGCAAGCGAAACCCACAAACTGCTCCAGACCTGAAGTGCTTTCAGTGTTCCCGACCTGACTGAAGGTCACTACCACAGAGACCCCACTCTGTGGTGTCATTCCTCCCTCGCCCGCCATATCCTCTCCATCACCAAATAGTGTTGGTTTTACCTCTCTCATCTCTACCTCCACTTCCCTAGTCATCATCATCATTTCTCACACACCTACCACGTTCCATGTATTTATGCTCACTCAGTAAATCATACTCACGCTGACCCTAGGTGTGTGAGAGGAAGAAAGTGAGAGCAAGGTCAAGAACTTTGGTCAGCATTCCACACTCAGCAGCCAGTGGAGACAAGGTTAATCCCCGGCAGAATGGCTCCAGTTTTGTTTTCCTGAGGGTGACACTTGCTGCCCATTCACCACAACACCATGCCATAGCCCCCAAATGTCCCTTCTGCCCTCAAACCCAGCTCGAGAGGAGCCAGACATATTCCCAAAACATAAATCTAAATTGTGTCACTTCCCCTAGTAATTCCCGTTTTAGCACAAAGACAAAACTCCTACCCCATGGCCTACAATGTCCTACATGGTACTCCCTCCTGCCATCTCCCATTTCACCCCAGTCTGCACTTCCCCTCACTCTCTCCACGCAGCCACGGTGGCCACCTGCTTCCCAAGTCCCTTCCCACTGCGACCTTCACCTGCACTGCTCCTTTGGCCAGGTGTGTGCTGCTCCTTCGGCCAGGTTAAGGCCTGCTCACCCCTCAGATCTCAACTCCAGCATCGCCTCCTCAGAGGGAGTCCGACCGTTCATTTGGGAATTGTCTCAGTACTATCAACTTCCCTCTCAGCAAAGTTTCAGCCAGCATCCCACAAATTATATGCTACATTTTCATGTTTTGTTCGGTTCAAAATCTTTTCTAATTTCCCTTAAAATTTCCTTTTAAACCTTTGATTATTTAGAAATCTTTTGTTTCATTTCCAAGTATTTAAGAATTTTTCCAGTTATCTTTCTGTTCCTGATTTCTCATTCAATTCCATAGGATCAAAGACCACACATTGCATGACTTGAATGCTTTTAATTGTTCAGAATCATCTCTCTTGCTCAATGTTCCATATGCACTTGAGACGTGTATTTTACAATTTTGGGGTGCAGTGTTGTACAAGTGTCAGAGCCAGTTTGTTGATGGTGTTTTTTAGTTCTCTCATGTGCTTACTAAATTTATGTCTGACTGTTGCACAGATTACTGAGACAGAAGTGTTAAAGTTTCCAACTCTAACTGTGGCTTTGCCTGTTTCTCCTCCCAATTCTATCAATATTTACTTCACGTATTTTGAAGCTCTTGATGTTAGGTGAACACACATTTAGGACCATAGCATCTTCTTGGTGAATTTTCTCTTTTTTCATGCAGCATACATCTTTATTCCTTGTAACTGTCCTTGTTCTAAAGTCTACTTTGTCTGATATTAATATATTTTGAGTGGTACATCTTTTACCACCCTTCTACTTTTAGCCTTCCTATATTATTATATTTAAGGTAGGTTTTTTATACATAGCCTATGGTTGGATCTCTCTCACTGTGGTTTTACTTGTGTTCCCCTGATGACTATTATATGTTGAGTATCTCTTTATATGCCTCTTGGTTTATCACATATTTTCTTTTTTTAAGTGCTTTCCCCTTTCATTTTTTAATTATATTTTATTGATTTTGCTTTTACAGTTGTCCTGAATTCTGCCCCCTTTGCCCCCTAACCTGAACCCCCAGGTAACCCCTCACCCTTGTTCATGTCCAGGGGTCATGGATATAAGTTCTTTGGCTACTTCCTTTCCTATATTGTACTTAACATTCCCATGGCTATTCTGTAATTACCTATTTGTACTTCTTAATTCTCTCACTTCTCACCCATTCTCTCACATCCACCCTCCCATCTCTTTGTCTTTAACCTTGGGCATTTTAATTATGATGTGTCTTGGCGTGGACCTCTTTGCATCCAACTTGTTTGGTACTCTCTGTGCTTCCTGGACTTGCATGTCTATTTCCTTCACCAAATTAAGGAAGTTTTCTGTCATTATTTTTTCAAACAGATTTCCAATTTCTCGTTCTTTCTCTTCTGCTTTGGCACCCCCATGAAGCACAGATTGGATTTGCTGAAAGTCATCCCACAGGCTGCTTACACTTCCTCGTTTTTGGAACTCTCTTTTCTTCTTGTTCTGATTGGTTGTTTTTGCTTCCTTATGTTCCAAATCATTGATTTGATTCTCAGCTTCATCTGTTCTACTGTGGTTTCCCTGTAAATTGTTCTTTATTTCAATTAGTGTATCCTTTGTTTCTGACTGAGTCTTTTTTATGCTATTGAGGTCCTCACTAAGTTCTTTGAGCATCCTTATAACCAGTGTTTTGAACCCTACATCTGATAGCTTGCTTATCTCCATTTTGTTTAACTCTTTCTCTGGAGTTTTTATCTGTTCTTTCTTTTGGGCCATGTTTCTTTGTCTCCTCATTTTGGCAGCCTCCTTGTGTCTGTTTCTGTGTATTAGGAAGAGTTGCTTTAACTCTGTCTTGGTAGTGTAGCCTAATGTAGTAGGTGTCCTGTAGGGGCCAGTTGCACAGCCTCCCCTATCACCCAACTGGGTAGTCAAGGTATGCCCTTTGTGTGGGTACACCCTCCTCCTGTAGTTGAGCTTTGGTTGCTGTTGGCAGATCAATGGGAGGCATTTACCCAGGCCAGTCAGCTGCAAGAATTAGCTTTGACCAGTTACCACCAACCTCCCTCCTCCATGAAGGATCAGCTCTGCAGGGGCAGGGTGGTGGTGCTCCAATGTGGTCTGTAGCTGTCCACTGGGTGTGCTGGCCCCTGGACTTTACCAGGTGGTGCAGGCCAAGATCAGCCCCCACCTGTGTTTTGCTCAGGGCTACCCTGTCTGAGTTATAAAGCAATCTGAGATGGATGCTACTTATGCTGGGCTTGGAGATTTTCAGGCAAAGCCAAGCTGTAAATCTAGGCTGCTAGTTCCAGGTCTGGGGCTCATAAGGCCAGCTGCTCCTTGTTTGAAAGGATTTAGGACATTGTAAAGCATGAGCCAAGACCATTCATATGGAAAAGCAGCTTGGGTGGGCTCATAAGTTGGCTGGGACAAAGTCTCTAGGGATCTCCAAGACAGGTCAAACAGTGTTAGCCAGGTTGACAGTCTTAGCTACAGCACCAGTCTACAGGCTCTGTGGGAAGAGGGCCCAGAAAAGTGACAATGGCCTCTGTTCACCTTGATGCCAGACACCTCAGCCTCTCCCAGTATGCCACTGGTGCCCCTCAAGCTGCCACACTGTTGCCAGAGCCCAGAGGGAGTGAGCATCAGAAGATGAGTCCGTGTACGGGTTATTTAAGAGGAATTGCTTGGGGTCCCAGAAGTTTCCTCCACTGCTCAATCCCCACTGCTTTTTGCAGCCAGAAGTTGTGGGGACTTATTTTTCTGGCACTGGAATCCTGGGCTAGGGGGCCTGGTGTGGGGCTGGGTCTCCTCACCCCCAATATATTCCTCCCAAACTTTTATCCACCACAAATGGGTGTTGTATCAGCCTGTTCCATGTCTGCGTCCCACCTACAGTCTGGATGGATGTGGTTTCTTTAATTCTGTAGTTGTCAGACTTCCATTCAACTCGATTTCTGTCAGTTCTGAGTGATGGTTGTTTAATATCTTAGTTGTAACTTTGTTGTGGTTGTGCAAACAGGTGAGCCATGTCTGCCTATGCCACCATCCTGACAGGTGTCCTGTCAAGGACACTTTTCCTGACAAGGATACTTTTTCTACATCTATTGAGATAATCACAGTTTTTCTTCTTTAGCTCTGTTAATATGGCAAATTACAATGATCTATATTCAAATGTTAAATGTTGGTTACACAGGTTGTACATTAAAATTCCTGGAATTCAAATCCAGTATTCCCCAATTAGTCATGATATTCAATTTGCTAGTATTTTGTTAAGGATTTTAGTTTGAATATTCACGAGGGATACCAGTCTTATAATTTTTTGTCTTGTAATATCTTGTCATATTTTGGCATCATGTTTTTCCTGACCTTATAAAATGAGTGGGAAGCATTTCTTCCTCATGTTTGAAAGAACTTGTCTGCTGTTCATATGAAACCCTCCTTAAATGTTTGAGGGATTCACCAGTGAAGCCATCTGGGCCTAGAGTTTTCTTCATTGGAAGGTTTGTAATTAAAGGTTCAATTTCTTTAACAAAGGTTATTTTAAATTTTCTATTTTTTTTTACGTCAGCTTCAGTAAATTATAGTTTTCAAGGAATTTTTTGGTGTCAAATTTATTGGTGTAAAGAGGTT
>VMDR010021988.1:0-16484 GCA_007922815.1 Macrotus californicus
CACAGATAAGGGGAAGAGGGAATTATACTGCTTATTTCTAGAGTAGATTATTCATTTAAGGACCTTATTTTAGTACAAAGGAGTTCATCACTATCAAGCCATTATTATATTAAATGTTAAAGGGACTTATTTAAGAAAAACATCAAAACTGTGAACATTAAAAAGGCAAAAATTTCACAACTATCAGAAACTAAATCTAAAAGCAAACAACCAGAACAGAAACAGAATCATAGATAAGGAGATCATTTGGAGGGGAGAATTATCAACTTAGAGGGGAAGGGAGAGAATGCGGAGAAAGTTGCAGAGATTAAGAAGCATAATTGGTAGGTACAAAATAGAGAGATGTTAAGAACAGTATAGGAAATGGAAAAGGCAAAGAACTTACATGCACAATCCATGGACATGAACCAAAGGGGTATTGCTGGAGGGAAGGGAGTATGGAGGGGGCAAAGGGGGAACATTGGGACGACTGTAATAGCATAATCAATAAATTAGACTTAAAAATATAGGAACAATAATTGTAGAGAAATATACATTTGCTTTTTGTTCCCATTAAAGTAGATATGTTTGTAATTAGTGTCCTCAATTTAAAATCAACTACTCAAATATTAGTATTATAATTTAACGTTCCATACCATTCTTTTGAATTAATCTTAAAATGATGATCACATAGTGATAAGAAAATCATTATATCACATCTTAACATATGACATTTTAAATGACCAAATGACAGTAATCAAATCTCAGTGTATTAACATAAAAAACTATATATGTCCTTTTAGTAAATAAACTTGTTGGGCTTTAGAGAGAAAGTTTCCTTGTTTTAGATATCTGGGTGATAACACTCATTCTTAGAATGTGTTTCAATCAGAGCAAACTGAATGGAGCACATGTTTGAAGAAGAAAAGACCATCAGAGGACAATAATAAACCGACGTCAAGAGATGATGAGCATAGGAACTTGATTCCACCTTGAAGGAGAAGAGGCAGTTTTGCCTCGTGCGAGCTGTGCGGCAGATTTGAGGTATTCCCGGGGAGCATGAGGCTAGGATGTCTGAGGAAGCGCTCTTCTGTACTCGGCTGCACAGTGAGCATGTTCCTTGCAGTGACTCCAGGTACTGCAGTGGCCTCTCTGGAGAAGTAGAAGGAGGCTGTGTGAAGACCCGGAATGGTTTGCTGAGATATGTACCACACATGTGGAGTGAGGATTTTAGAATTGATGGACCAGGTGTTGAATCTCATTGAACCCAGGGGCTGCTCAATGCACATAGAGGAGAGATGGCTGGAAGGGCCCTAGCAGTTATACCTAAAGGTCTGGGTGGAAACTTACAAGGCTTGTAATACAAGTAATGTCATCTATTTTTTTCAGTTTTCAGGACTGGGAAGAGTGGGCTTGATAGGGTCTCATTATTAGGGCCAATAGGGCTTTAAATGGAGATATGGGTCTGGTAAAGAAAAGAAAGAAATGAAACAAAATAAGCAAAACAGAATCAGTGTTTGACTAGTGAAGAAGAGTGACCGAAGACCCTGGGAATTGTCTAGAAACCTTAACGATACGTATAATGGGGAGGGGATCAATATGATCAAGTATCTGTATGGCAGGTATGAAGCATAGATTTTAAGAAGAAAACTTAATTGTGATGTACAGTTTAAGGAAATCTTGGCTCAAGGATTAAGGGGAAGAACTAACAAAGGAAGAACTGCAGTGAAAGAACTTTCTCCCTTCAAGAAACAGATTTAAAAAAATACAGATAGAGCTTACTGTATGACATAGGAATATACACATAGCACACACATATGATATGTATGCATACATAGACATGTATGTGTATTCACACACATATCTACATATATTCAGGAAGGAAATACACCCTAAATGTGACAGAAGTTACTTTCAGGCAGTAAGATTTTAAATAATTGTTTTTTCTGGTTTTCTATATTTTCACATTTCAACAGTAAGCATCTATTACTTTGATACTTAAAATAAGATTTAAGTAATATTTATAAATACCAGAAATGTTAAAACACACATTCGAGTCGAAAATATTTGGGTGTGGATGAAATAGTTAGTTGGAAGTAGTTGTTGGCCACCTTTTGAAATGGATGAGAGCGATAATTGTTTAATTACTGAGACTATTAATCTGTCTTCGAGCTGGGCATGGTAATGCTAGGGAGCTTCATCTCTATAGATGTTCTGTCAGGATTTTGAAAACTTTATGATTTGTCTTTTAAAAATCTCTCAAATAACTGAGGAAACAATGGAGTAATTGGCGCCTCTCAATTCTAAATTAAAAGAGAATTTGTTGATCAAGTGAAGACTGATCATAGTTAGAACTGTTATCTGCAACTTTAGGGAGCAGATTTTTAAATATCCAAATAAAAATGATTTTAGCTCCTAAATTCAAGGCCAGAGTCCCTATGATAATGGGCTCATAGTAGATGATCTAAAAATATAGGTGTGATTTTAATGACTTGAGACTTGAAAAGAATGCCTGGTATTTAGTAGACACAGTAATGTTTGTGTAATAAATGAATGAATAAAAAAAAGTGAGCAAAGGTGGGTCATTGGTACAGGAGGCTCTAACAAGAAAATTCTGGCAATAATAGATGATACCTCCAAAAAAGAGTGGTTGTCCAAAAACACACATTTTCAAAGTGCATTTGTGAAATATACAACAATGAAAGTAGAGTTAAAGTTATGTTTGGAAGCATAAAAAGGAGGAAAATAAAAGCTCTAGCTAATTTTTTAAGTGGTTGCTCTTCTGGGGGATTCTGTAGCAGCTTGTTTGCCCTCCTATGTGTTCGGCTCTCTGTTGCATCACACTTGACCACTTTTGTCCCTATGACTCCCCATGGATTGTAAGCCCACTGTATCATCTTAGGGTTCCCTTCATGCTCATCAAAAATACTTTCACATTCTAGGTGTTCCACAAATATTTGCTGATTGGCATTGTTTGGAACAAGTACGCATAATGTTAAACGATGACTAAAGCATAGAAGAAACATTACTAAATTTTGTTTTCTCTGTAAAGGACAATGATTTTTCACATTGCCAAGGGCAGCACAGCCATAGCGAAAAGAACCTGAAAAGCTCAAGGAGGTGTAGAGATTCTTCATGAGCTCATAGTTGCTTTAAATTGGTACAGATTCAGCCATTGCACTAAAGGAATTTTCATTTGGGATTATGGAACTATTTTTGGAAATCTTTGGAAAAGCTATGAAAAAGGAGAGAAGAGCCTGATATTCTGAGTAAAGTGGATGCCTGAATTTAGACCCATTCTAGGGTGGGAACTAAATGGATCAATGAATTGATAGTGCTTGGGATGACGGTAGTTATTAGGTAGCAGCCAGGGTGCCAGACCAACCTCATTTCCTTTTTTAAAAAAATATAACTACTGAATCTGTAGGTGAGGGAGATACCCAAGGCATAGTGTACATTAGTTGTTCCAAGTCTGAGAAAGAATCTTGTGTTTAATTGTGGGCTTTTTTTGTGGATAAATACCTTGTGTGCTGAGGGAGTCATGGATTTTTTAGTAAATGGTCCCCAAATGAGTATCAAACTGGAGGCCAGTCTTTTAAGAGACACTGCTTTAACTGGATTCTGTTCATTTTTATCAGTAGGCCCATTTATTAATATTCTACAACTTAGAAAGAAGAATGGGCATTGATAATGGGGTGGTTAGGGCGGGCCTAGCCCTGTCACTAGCTGAGCGACCTTGAGCAAATTACCAGCCCCGTGTGTGCCTTAGTGTTTTCATTTGTGAAATGGATATAATGGTACTTGTGCGTGTTGCACATAGGGCCCTTAGCACTGTGCCTGGCACTTGACAGATACTTCATAAATGGTAGCTAGTGCCTGTGTAGAATTTACTGGGCTAAGCATCTTACACACAGGAACTAAGACTTAGGGAGATTAAATAGCATCAAATGAACAGGAATAAATTTCCTCAAGGTTAATAATGGACTAAGAAAATGAAATCCAAGAGCAATAAATGTCAAGGTCATAAAATTTTTACTTTTGTTAGAAATAATTTGGATAAAACTGACCTAGAAGTCTTAGTTGAGTATGAAGTGAATATGATCAATTGTTATATCATGGCTTTAGGAATTAGAAACAAATAAAACTCGTCCTACTACACTTGGATAATTTGACCACATCTGGAATATGGTATATGGTTTTGTTTTTTTTTTCTTCCAAGCATTTGTTAAGAGGGACAGATGGTGGAGGATGGACACAAAGGTGTGTATGGACCTGCTGCAAGAACCAGAGTTACTGAGTTTGGGCAAGCAGGAACTTTGAAGGAAGCATGATAGCTGTCTTGAAATATTTGGAAGGGGTCTTTTAGAAGAGGGATTAATTTATTCTCTGATACTCCAGAAGGAGTGCCAGGGGTGGAAGTTATGGGAAGGCCAATTTGACCTTCAGTGTTTGCCTGACTTTCAGAGCCATTCAGAAGTGGCATGGTTTGCCTTTCAGTGTGATAAACGTCATCTTCTCCAAGTTGTGGCAAAGGCAGGATTCTCTGAGATACTGTGGAGGGAATTTCCATGTTGGATGGGGGAAGATGTCCTCTCAAGTTTCTTCCAAATCTAAGAATTTATCATTTTGTGAGAAACTGAATCTATCAAAATAATACCTTTTCTAATGATGAACGTTACTGGTTTAAGGCACCTATTCTCCTTTAACTTTATGAATTAAATTGATTTTTTAGATCACAGACAAGTTGCAAATATAAGAAATATATTTTTCATTTTGGAAAATGATGACTATTTTAGTGTTATTGGGAAAACCATAATTTTAGTTAGTAAAATTCAAAGCACTGAATTCATTGCATTACGAGAAAGGCAATTTCCTCATCATGATTAATTGTAAGACCTTTCTTCCATTATTAAAAAGAAATCATTTGTGTTGAAAGAGCATTTATGTTGAGTTAAGAAGGTGACATTTCTTTGATGTTTATGTGTGCACGTAAGGGTAGCTTGTAGAAAAAATTAAGAACCCAAGAAGTGCAAACTTATGCAAAGAACTTTCACATGAAAAGCCACTTGATATGTATCAAATATCCTCTTAGACTTCATAAAGTTATTTATTTTAGAATCCAGATTTTCTTTCTTTCTTTAAACATAACTCTTAAGATTACTGACTGCAGTATTACTTTGCCCAAACTCATAACATTATGTTAGAATTTTGCTGAATAGAAATGAGTCTGATTTTAGTAGTGAAGTGTGCTTGAGTAATCCCCCCTCCCCACCCAGGTGTCAGGCCAGCCCAAGCTGTTCGGCACAATGAAGTTCCTGTTTGACCATAGCTGCACATCTCACTCCACAGGCAATCAGCATTTTAATTAGTGACTCAAAGGAAAGTCATTGTTGTCTAGTTGCTTTATCATAATTGCCAAATAATTTTCCATTGAATAAATAAATAACGTAAAGGAGAAACCTCCCCTCATAGTGCCGTCCTTAAGGCTTCGTGTTTTTACCCCTCATTTGTACTTGTAGTAACACACAGCCCGTTTGAAACGGAGTAATTATCATGGCTTTCTGATGGTAGCCTATCCTTTTTAAAACTGGGGATAGTTTCCTTTTCTATCACCACTTTGTGCTGCATGACTTATTTTAAGGTTTAGATGAAGGAAGCTCATGGTGCCTGGTGTCTCTTCAAAGGTGTGTGAAAGTGAATGATTGATTTGCTGTGTGTGTCACTGGAACTAGGTAACTGCATTATGACTCTGATGTACTGTGTAATTGATGCAAGTCCTTTCATAGCATTCTGAGATTGAAATCAATATTCATTTGGAGTGCAGCAACTGTAATAAACTACATTCCTTTTGTAAGCGGTGGTCTAAGGCTTTGTAAAGGATCAGTTAGGAGTGACAGATTACAGTTTTGGTTGGGCTGGGGTCTATTTGAATAGATAGGAACAATGTCTTCAACACAACCCTGTTTAAAACAGCTGGTTTCATGAAATTAACTTTTTGATTTTGCTGTAAAGAAACTCCTTTTGCTTTCCCTCTACATGAGTCTGTCTTCTATCTGATTACAAACCAGGACCCTATGGGAAGAAGGCGTAATAACTGTTTCCATAAATAAGTTGATTTTCATAATTAACACCATAGATGTTTTATATACCTTGACAGATTTACAAAATCTGTTTTTAGTGTTATTGCTTTTGAAATATTGATGATAGGCAATTGGATTTACATTCTTTGTTACAAATAGATATGCCTTGATGATATCTAGTACAGAATGAAACTTCATATACCAAAGAGATGCATTTTGAAGAATAAAAAACAAATTAATTAATTCTTATAATCAGATGGCACATTTGTCATCTTAAGCACAGACCTGTGAGAGCTGGCATAGTTTAGAGGACCAGCGCGCTGGTTCTGGGGTCAGGAAACTCTGAGTGCAAATCCTGACCCACTGTTGACTGGCTGTGTAAACTTGGGCAAGTGAAGTACATTCAGCCTCAGTTTACTCACCTTCAAAATGCAAATGATTAACCGTAACTCCCCCAGAGTAATGCTGGGGTCGTTAAATGAAATAATTACCTTGAAAAACAACACATTGCGTGGCACATATTAAGTACTGGATAAATGATAGTGAGCCGTAAGGACAATAATCATGCCTGTTTTGAAGGGTAGGGTCAGAATTGCTTTCTTTCCAACCCAATTTCTACCACCTTGAAAGTGTCCCCCAGCCCCTCACTGTCTGGATGAGAATCTCAATGTACATTTTGCTTCCTCACTGGCCTGCTCCTGCCAGATCAATCCTTTTTAAATTTGGGCTGCCCAAAACTGTTCATCGAGGTTACTTTTACTATAATAAGTCCAACATTTTTTAATTCACCTCTATTCAACTCACTGCTTCCAATACATTGCCCTGTAGGTTGCAGGGTTATTGTGAGTAGATGATGCCTTGAGAGAAAAGTGCATCACCAGGGTCCAGTACAGCATCTTCCTTGTCCTGATCATTTACCTCAAAGCCAGTGTTTGAGTGCTTACTAGTCAGAGGCAATGTTCTGTGTTCTTTCCCCAATTAAGAACTATTATCTGCATTTTACAGAAGCAGAAATCGAGACATAGATGGTAATTTGTACATAGCAGTTGCTCAAAAAGTGGTAGTTATTTTTACTATTACCTTCACCTAACTATCTGAATAGTTTCTGGTTTTCTCCAAATACGTACATTTCTTGTGTATCAGGAGTGACGAATCATACCACGAGGGTTAAAAATGGACTCCAGATATCGGTGCAGGATTTTGGGACCATAAAAATAAATTTTCACTTAAACATGCTTTTCCCACATGTGTTCCCACCCTCTCACCCTCCCGATCTTCCAAAATTCTACCTATTTTTTAAAGCAAGAGTCAAGTCCTTTCTCATTGAAGTCATCCCTAATTATTTGCATCCTAGTGTTATCTTTTGTTCTTTGAAGTCCTTCAGTACTTCATTCTTCACACACAGTCTAACATCAAATTGTGTAAATATAATACAATATGTAATATTTTGTGATATAGACTGTGTCACACGCTTTATCTACTTAGTTCCTGTGGTGAGGATCTATACCCTGATTAGTAGTGGGAGTGGTAATACACAATTATTGGTACTCATTGAGTTCACGTATTTTACACATACAGAGACTATCTTTGAAACCACATATCAAGGTGGATACTACCACCACCAGGGCCCTGATGAGGACAATGTGATGATGACTCACAGGTTAGATAACGAGCCCGATGTCACAAAAGGCTGGACTGCTCTGTCAGACCCCAAGCCCCATACTTTTCCCACCTCATCCACCAGAATGAATCTTTTGTACAGCCTCCTGATCACTTACTAAATTTTAATCATGTCAGGGGAATCATGTGTTTGGCCTTTAGTAGGTATATTTATATTCCAAAATACAAGGTATAAACTTTTTAATGTCTCTACAAAAATAATGAAGGTAGAAATTAGGAGTCAATCCAAAATAACTTGATACATTGGAGCATATGCTTTGAAGATGAAATAAAAGTATATACAAGCCACCTAATTATCATGTACAAGGCATTGCCGCTATAGTTTGAAAGTACCCATTTTCAGAGATAGAAAAAATATTGGTTTTATATAAGAAAATCCTATTCATGGTTTAATCAGTGCATATCTATAAGCTTTGTGATGCTTTCCTTCCTGCAATTAATTACAATTTTTTTAAAGAGATAAAGGTTATCTTTTACTATTATAATCACTTATTTTATTTGTCAGTGTCATGTTCAGAATCTTCCATTCTGTGGTTGCATTGCAGTGAGTTTACCATGTTTTAGTCAAAAGTTAGGGTATGTGACTTGGCCTCTCAGTGCTGACTCAATCCATTGCCTTTATATTTTAATCCAAGACTGTTAAACAGTTTTGTAAAAACAAGCATCTCTATCTGAGGGCAGATGTCAGTGACATCTGTACTCTTCCAGGCATACGTGACACAGTTAGTGGCAAACACAAGTTAAGGAAAAGAGAGGCCACACTAAAAACTCTTCTCCGCTCCATCTTCTGGTTGTCACCATCGAGTATGGCGACCAGCTAGGATCACACCGCACATCTTTGACACAGGTGGTTTGACAAGATGCAATCTGAAGGCTTTCAGAAAGAAATCTCTCTGTGGTACTTCTTGTGTGATATAAATATTACAGGTCAAATTCATTTTTTTCCAGTGAGACAAAGTGTTAACCTTACACTTGGATTCAAAGCTGACCCATGACATCATTTTTGGAATGCATATTTCTATTCATTGGAAGGTGTGACCTAATCTCCATATTTCTTCTATGTATCTTATTTCCTAATTTGACTTGGAGTCAGAATCACCTTTTTTCATATATGCATTGATGCTTTCTGCTACTGGAAATAGAGGTGGAGGCCGTTGACAATTACTGTCATTCCTAATGCATTCTAAAAATGCGTTGTGAAGGTGGATAGATTCTGTAGTTGTGTAATAACCTGAGTGTGCACTGGTAAAGTGGGTGGGGGAGTATGCAGTATGTGCCCTTTTTACATCAGACATTTAATCCTTGGGTAGTTCTGAGGTTATAGGGAAATATAGGGAGATAGCAATCTCCCCATATAGGAAATATATAGAAAGACAAGGAAAATATTTTCTTGTCTTTATAATATTGACAAATATGGGCTTTTGTCTTGAATGCAATTTTGTGTTTATTTACAGTATTTATATTGTGTTTATTTACAATATCTATATTAAGAGGTTAGATTTATTTGTTTATTATGAATATATTTATAGAGTAAATTGCAGACATGCATTCAGATCAGTGCAGCAAACATTTATTGATCACATCTTGACTTTAGATAATAAGATGTATATGCCAAATAGAAATAACCTATTTATATCAGGTGACTATTATTTAAAGGAAACAGCCCTTCTCCTGATGCAGCCTCTGGCTGGCTCCTATTCAGTTGTCAGATCTCAGCCTAGATGTTGCTTTCCAGGACACCTCAGATACCTCAGGCTTGGCGATGACCCTTCTGTGAGCCCCTTATCTTGCTTCGTTGTAAGTATATTTTAATTAACTGTCTTCCTTCCCCACTAGCTTTCAAGGGGCAAGGACTCTGTGTGAGTCCTTACTGTATCCACAGCCTTGAACACAGTTTTGACTCCTAGTAGCTATTCAGTGAACATCTTTTCACGTGACTTGTTTGGTGAGAACTCACTTGTATGTTAGTTAATGCAGCCTACATTACCAACAATGGTCCAGATGTTTTCCCTGTTGTTTGATCTTCTCTACTCACTCCTCTTCTCTACTTCTCTTCTTGCTGTTTTTTCCATGTTTCCCCGAAGAGCCAGGGAGGACTCTGATCTATGACCTTACCTGTCCCCATTTTGGTTCTCCCTCACAGTGGGTTTATTCTCTATGCTCCTGCTTCCAGTTCACGCACTTCTTTCTACTTTATAATCCTCTTACCTGTAGTGTACCAGTTCATCAGACAGCTAGTTTAAATATATTTTTAGTCTTTCTTATAATATTTTGAATGATTCGGTTAATTAACATTTCATGTAAATAAAAATGGGTTTTGCTTCTTGAGGCCAGAGCGCCGAGTTCCTCATCCTTTCCCTGTGACTCTTCCTCTTTTTCCTTCTGTTCTGCTGAAGCTGCTCCTCTCCTCACGGAGTCTAGCAAGGCTAATCCTTTGCAGCTCAATTCCAGGGACTCCCTAGGACCTGCCAGCTCAGGGAGGGGGTGCTGTTAAATGTGATGTGCTCCATACCCTTGCTTCCTGCACATTAACTGTATCATTTTCTCCAGATGACCCAGGGAAGGAAGGTTAGCAAAACGCTTCTAATTCCTAGGTCAGATCGTACCCTCCAGCCTGGACCACCAACGTTGGCGGGGGATTGGGTCACTGCCAGGCACTTGGAGATATGCACCAGGCTCTGTTTTTCTTGAGCTGAAGTGAGTAGTCTTCCTGCTCCCTCCTCTTCCAGGAGTTTACATAGATGGAAAATAAGTTTTCTCTTTTGGCAAAAGAGCAAGGCATTTTAGAGAAAGACGTGTTTGGGCACTGAGTCAGGAGGAATAGGAATCATTGGAAAAGCCGTAGTCTATTCGTTTTTTCCCTGATTTTCCAGCCCCCTCCCTCTTTAAAGCTTCTCTCTCTTTCTGAAGATGTATTGGTGGAATGAATTCCCGGATTGTTAAAAAGAATTTTACTTTCAACTTACACATACTTAGCACCTGATTAACTACTTATTCAGATTAGGTTGAGTTGGTTTTTCTCTATCTCCTTCTCTCTCTCTTTCTTTCTTTGTCTTTGATATTCTCTACCCTAGCTTCCACTTAATTTTGGCATGTTGGAAATCCCATTTTATTTTATGAATGTTCATTGAAGAGAGGTAAAATATATGCCCCCACCCTCCAAGCCATCTACATTTGTTTTCTGTATTATATGATTTAGTGCCTGGCTATAAATGGCTCTATTACAGATTCCTTTCCCTTCTATGCTACCCGTTAATGTGTGGATTTACAAGGGGCAGTAGATCTCCCAGAAGCAATATACATATTTTTAACAGTACGTGGGAAGGCTGAACTAACTTGGGCTGAGAGTAATGGACTGGATGTGAAGGAAGGGGGGATTGTCACAAATAGCTGACCTCACTTGCAACCTTTTTCTCTGCCTTCTCTGCTATGCCACATGGTAGTATGTCCAAAGTATAGCCAAACCTATAAAAGAAAAAAAACTCACGTAGATGTTAGTGACTTTCCAACCTAGGCAACTGTCACTTAATGTGCAGTTGCTAATAAAATGTCACTTGTGCTTTTAAAATTCAAGATGTTTATTGTGAGTAGAGGTCATGCCTTGGACCATCGTGTAGCTCACACTTCAGTCTCCATAGTGAGTCTCAGTTGCACAGTTTTGTGAACACTTAGTTTTTACCTCCAAGGGGCAGGATGCATTTATATCTCATAAACGTGAGCTTTACCTTTAAGAAGAACATATAGTTTTGAAAAAAATTGTGATATTCTCTGAAGTTCAACCTCAAATTCATTGACATTTTACTTTGTCATTTCTGGGATGTGTTTTGTGACTAGTGGGCTATTACCTATTCTTAGACTGTGATGGAGGGGTTTTGATAATTCTGCTTTACAAGGGAAAAGCCTGCACGGTGGTGGAGGTGATGCAATGAAAAAGACCCAGTGAGTGAAGACCGTCACGGAGAAAACACAGAAGTGGGCTTAATGCTAGAAACACCATTCTTCTACTTTTTTTCTTCTTTTCATGCCAGGGTCTCAGTGTGAGAATAACTTTTGTCATTTAGGATATGTTTGGACTTTGGAATTGCATTTTGTTCCCATCCGAACCTATGGCAATTAATATAGGCAGATAAAGAAAGAACTGAATTAGTCATTTAGCCTGACTGGGAGTTGTATGCAGGTACCATGGGTAAACCAGGGAAGGAGTGCGTGCCTTTAGAGGGAAAAACTACAGAGGAGGTAATGGGGGACACATGTTGGAGAAGTAAGTTTGACTAGGTGGAGGTGACCATTAAGTCATTTAGCCAGGGAGAACGACACGTGGAAAGGTCAAAGTGAGGAAGAGCCTTAGTGATGGAAGAAGAGGGAGTTGCTTGGTGGGGCTTGAATTGCTTAGGACTGAGCGGCAGACGGGAGCTTGGCAAAGCAGCATTTGAAATGCTGGTGAAGTGAGTGGGACTTCCTTTGGTATGCCGTGGGGAACATTGGCTTTAAGCAGAGAAATAATATGATGGAATCAGTTTCTTAGAGTAACATTGATTTTGATATTTAAAAATGGAAAGTGAGACTCAAGGTAAAAAAATGGCAGGAGAACTTGATCGAATTTAAGGAGATCATCTAATATTCTAGAGAAAACTATTTGTTACGTAGGTCCAGTTTCTTGGGGGAGCTCTTGAATTTCCGAAAAGAATGACTTTCATCAACCCAATATTTCCATTCATGGTTTTCTTTTTAGTAAAAAGACTCCTATTCTGAAGGACTTATACTGTTCACTGTTTATCCTACTCTGTAAAATATGAGTTGGAAGGGTAGCCTTTCTAGCTTTGTGTTCCGATGCTCCCACACTGTGGTCCTGGAAGGAACTGAGGACCACTGAACATCCTGTGGAGATGGAACCGGGTCGTTTCATTTCTGCAGCGGGGAGAGCCCACTCCAAACCATGGGTGAGCGTTACCGGGGCGGTCATGGTGTAGAAATACTGACTGCCAAAACCCAAATGAGAAGAACTGAGCACTGCCCAGATGATTAATTGTACTGAAAAAAAAATGATATCCTTTAAATATTTGCCCTCCAAATGGATTATGCCAATTTATACATTATGTATTTGTTGATATTGTCAGTATAATGATGGTGAAATTACAACTTTGAATCAGAGTTCTCCAATTAAACTGATGATTCAAGTGGTCTTAACCGCATCAGTGAGCTCTGCCTCTCTTTGGCAATGCTTAATAGATGCAAATCGAAAATGCCGCGTTGTAGCTTTAAAAATATGCTTATTTTTCTGGCTGTTGAGGACAGGAAAAAGTAAACCTGAACATTTGGATTTCAACCATTGAAGCAAAGACAGAAAGATGATTGAATTTAGTCTCAAATTTTATAGAACTAAATTTAATGGTGAGCACAATCGCATTCTGTGGTGATTGTTTTCAGTGCTGCTTTATTAAGTTATGTAATGGCAGGAGTTCAAATTCAGTGATTTTCGAAATGGTAAATTTAAGGAGTATTTTGAGGTTGCCTGCCAGTGTGCCAGTGCAAGGGGTTTCAGAATGCAGAAAATATTATTCGCGCCTTCGAATTTCTGTGGCTTATCATTCTTATTCAAACAGTTTTTAGGAATTATATTTAATATGCTGCCTTAAAAATGTTTAAAAATCTCATTTTATTCCCCAAAGATTTGTTTTTTGCTGTTGCGATTAGATGATGACAGCTAGCTGGCTTTTAAAATTGATCAGGAAGTATTCTGGCAGTCATTCAGTGTTGTAATAGCACTTTAATGGATATGAGCTATTCACCCAGATCAGACTCAATGTCAAAACAGGCGAAAATACAGCTGTCACTCTGGACAACAAGATACTCATATGCAGGCAGCTGCTTAATACCCCGTAGAAAGGCAGCCTTTTTAGTAATATGTAAAAGGTGTGTCAATGCCAGTGTGTGTGTGTGCTATCAAGTCAGGGTGTGCCGTTTAGAAAAGAGGAGGATGAGGACACACATGTACTTTATCTGTACACTTATTTTCCTGTCCTATGACAATCATCTATGTGTGTGCTATATAGCAAGCAGAAGAGCTTTAAAAATTTCTTCTTCCTTTTATACAACTGTGTTTATTAAATACCTACAAAAACACTTACACATGCACACACACACATGCCTCTTTGACTCCTCTGGTTACGCTTGAGGTCAGAGTCCTTCATTCAGTCTCCATGTGAGGCTAGTTAACCCTGTGCTGAACTAAGTTCAAATGCTCATCCCCCTTTCCAGCTAGTCAACGGTAGTTACAGGCACTGGTTTTGAGGAGAGCTGGAATTGAGGCAGGTGCAATTATTGGCAAAACTACTCACGGCATCACGACAGTGGACTGGGGTCATTGCCATCATTGCTTGAATGGCAGTACCTCACTATAACACCAACAACTTGTGAGGTCCTGTCACTGAAAAGTTCAAATCAACGTCACTGATACTAATTTATTTAATTCTTGAGTTAATTCTGTGGAATGTATAGCAGAGGGCAGCTGATTTTGCAGCGTTACAGGCGAGACAACTAAGACGCAGAATGACTAAGTGAATATGCCATCACATGCCTACTTATGACTACTGCTTAGGTGCCAGACTCCAAGTTCAATTCCCTTTTTTTATGACACACTGGCACCTTCCTATATTCATAGGTTTGACTCAACACATGTTTTGTATGCAGCTATTACAGGCCAAGCGCGGTTCTATATATTTTAGGTGATACAAAGTGAGTAAAATAAAGGTTTTGACCTCATGGAGCTGAGAATATAGAAGAGTAAAGACAATTTATATTGTATACAAATGGACAAAATTCGAGCCCAGTAAATACTAGAGTAGAGAAGGAAGCCATGTTGTGAAAGTTCAGAAGCGGGTATGTGTAGGGAAAGCCCATATGAAGGAGACTCATTTCCCTGAATGACTGTGGGCACCCTTTGAAATAGACTGATAAAGTTTGTATCTTCTCAGATGAAGCCTAAGATGTGAGCGAGGACAAAAATATATTCAGGTGAATAGTGACTGCTCACAGTGATCAGAATACCAGAGAAGGGCAGGAGAATAGCACATAATGTGACTGGAAAAGAATAGACAAACATCTGACTTAATTCTGCAGACAAAGAACCATTTGGCAGGTTCTGAGCAAGGCCATGGCGGATAGGACCATGATTTAGGAAGATTAATTAGGCAGAGGTGCACAGTAGATATTGAAATGGAGACAGTAGGCACATGAGAAGACCATTTAGAAGATGTTTGCAACATTCAAGGGAGAAGGAAATGAAGGCCTTCCCCAGGGCAACGGAGTGTCTGTGAGTTTCTGTGTGGAGCTTCTGTGTTCCAACCATCATGGCACATGTGATTAGTGCCCACAACTTGACTTCTAGCTGCCAGCTTACTTGCTCCCAGGATCTCTCCAGCTGCTGAAGCTCTTGCCAGGGAATTGGCATAGTCACCATTGCCTGATGTAGGTGGTTTATAAGTACACCAGCTTCTTCATCCCTTGAGTAGAATAATCTCAAGGCTCCTAAAGTTCTGGGTTGCAATCAAGGTCTGGGGCCCACGACGGTCATATTTATTTCATATCCTTATTGGCCGCTTTCCCTTCCCTCTGTGACTTCTCCTAAACCCTTCCAACATTTCCTTCACCTTTAAATAAACTATTCATACTCAACTGTTTATTTCATGGTCTACTTCTGGGGACCCTAAACAAATATAACCCTAAGTTCCAATTTGATCTCATGAGCATGTCTATACTCTGAGTCAGAAACTTTCACTGGCATTAAATTCAAACTTGGGTTCCTACTGGAAATTATAATTTGTTTCATCCGTAATTCAAAAATAGTTTCAGTGTGTCTGTAATCTTCTCTTGATACCCAGGTCAGGTTATCAGATTAAAAAGAAACTCTAAGCAATGACTTGACCCAATTTCTTTGTGGAGCCAGACAAATGTAGATTTGAAAACATTTCAGTGGAAAGTAGAAATAAAAGTAAGCCTTCACCTGTGGTATATTAATATCTTCATTTCATTCAAATAAATATATAGACTGATATGTTTATGCATATGTACCACATATTATATATGTCCTCATTAAAATTGTGAACCAGTTAGTGTCCATCACCTATTAGAAGATTAGTAGATCATGCCCATGGTATCACATCTATTCTCTTCCCAGTGGTTCATTTGCTTAACTGATGACCGCTCTTTCCCACTGAGAGCAATCATATATCATGCAATAATGATAACTTCCGTAGTTGCAGTCCACAGCTGTATCAGTGACCTCTGATCACATTCTTGCACTGGACATATGTCAAGCCTTGCCTATATTTACTCTTTTGTCTCCACAGCTGGTATCATCACATTCCTTTAATGTGTTAAGAACATTCAGTGAATTGTTGGATTAAAACCAAATTACCATTGTAGGCACAATTGTTCACTGGCCTTTAGCTTAGGAACCTTGTGCCTACTACACAACCACATTTATTTGATGATATTTAGAGACCTTATTTAAAAAGCAAAATAGCACAGATAATTTGTTATACATTGAAGTGATGATTATATAAATCAGATAATCAGTTACTCAGGATAAATATAATGTTTTTTAATTACTGCATTTTTTGTGCTCAGTAAATGGAAATTTTTCTTCTAATTTGAATGAAAGGCTTATGGTAAAATATTGGGTTCAGGTATATTTTTAATTTACTTGTTTTTTACTTAAAGGATATCATTTTAGAATTTAGCTGT
>VMDR010021989.1:0-16490 GCA_007922815.1 Macrotus californicus
CTATACTGCTGTCAGGGGACCACAATTTTGGTAGCAAGGGCAAGCTACCAATTTTGGTAGTTGTCTCAAATGAGAAGGCAATACCACTTGATAATCACAGTACTGGGTCATTTTTTGTTTTTAGTCATTTATAGACATTATGGTATTATACCTTAATCCATTTAGGAGTATTATAGAGTATATTTATAGTATATTGTAGCATACACCATTTGTAATTATAATTTTATAGTATATGTTATTATAGCGCACCCTATACACACTCTATACATTTATGGTATTATAGCATATTTATTGACATCTAGATTAGTGTTTGTCATTTATATCCATTATGGTTATTATACTTTTGGAAGCCAAAGGTAGGGGTGACTATTAAGTTAATCAGAGACCATTCCAGCTGGATGTCTAGAAGTGAGGGAGGGGAAGGAAAATGTTATCTAATGTTCATCATGAGATACTATTTATACTACTCGACATGAAATGTCTCATTTCACTCCTGTAACAATTCCATGTGAAGTATACACAAGACCCCCTTTTACGGATGAGGAAGCAGAGTTTCAGGGAAACTGATTTGTCAAGGCTGGTAGAGTCAGGGTTGACCCTTGGTCCGTGTGACTTGACAGCCCACGTTTCCTTCAGTGTACCACGTGCGGGTCACATCTGGACAGCATAACTGCTGTTGCTTTTTCTTTTGACCTCATTGTCTTTTCCTCATTTTGAAAATTTTCTTAGAAAATGAGAAGCAATCCAATTTAAAAAATCTACCCACAATTATTCACTAAACTTCCCTCTTACATCCTATATTCCCATTTTGTTCGTATGTCCAAACAGTCCTCTTCTCCTGCAGAGATCTTGCGCTTGGTGCTGACCCGACTGACAAAGCATTGTGATTTAAACACTGATTTAAAAACCGTCCTGTTCCTTCCTCCACAAAGCCCCAACCTTTGATCTTCTCCCAGAAGCAATTTCCAATCAGCCCTTTTTTCCAAGCTTGTGAATGTTTGGTGTGCAGTCCTACCCAGGCCTTCTCTGTCTCCCCAAAATGAGAGGTTGAGACCCTCAATTCTACATTGTCGTTACTGTCCTATTGGAAGTCTTAGTGTAGGATTTGGCTTTCTATAGTAAAGGAAAAACCAAATATAATGAACCTCATGCTCTGGCTGTGTTTACATACTTTAAAATCAAGTGGGGTTTTGGCAATTACCTAGTTCACTTGATCTATGCAGATGAAACCAGATTAATTCAGCACTTTTTATCATTATTTTGTTTGGCTCTCTGTACTCAGAAACAATGTCAGCATGACTTGAATTAATTGGATGACTGCAGAATCACATTTTTTTAACCTTGTGATACAAATGTAAAAATTCTGGCAGTCTATAATAAAGAGAAGAATGAAAAATTAGTTATCTAAGACTTTGGAAACTGTTCCACTTTTTCTTAAAGGCAAGCCCAAATGTAAAATCAAGAAGATTAGGGTTTCTTGAGTTGCATGTGGGTGGAAACTTTGGAGCCTTAGCTTCTCATCCTTCGCCCTCTGGGCGTGTTCTCCTGAGACAGAATGGTACCTCGGAACGTGTTCCCCAGGAAAAAACATGGATCATCAAGTCAGGTTGACCGAGATTCAAACTCTGACTCCTAAAATATCCTCACAGCTCCGATCGGTGACTGCTGGCATTACATATACTTCTAGCTCAAGACTAATTATTTATTTTATTAAAATATATGACTTTTGAAAAATAATTAGTATTCATGTATAACTAATAAAAGTGTTTGAATATTTCTGCAAATATTTGAACTTCCTTAGTATTTTATTCAGAGACCTAGATTCAGCCAACTGTATTTCTAAAATCAAGTTATAGGGTCTTGAGTTAATAGACATTTTAGAAATGAAGGATAGAAAGATATATGAATTTTGAATCTGCTTGGTATTCTTTCTTGCTGAGGCCTCTATTCAGACTAGGTCTCTAGCTGTGGCATACACAATCTAGGAAATGTGTGTCAAAGGAATACACACATACACACACATACCATATATATATATATATATATATATATATATATATATATAAAAATTCAAGATCTGCACATCACAGTCACCTGCAGAGCTACTACAGCACAGGCTTATTATAGGGGTCAGGAGTCTGGCCTGTGTGGCTGTCATTTCAGAAAAATCTAGAGTTGATTCTGGTGTACAGTCAGGTCTGAGAATTGCTGAATAAAGCCATCGAAAATTGGTGCTTTTATTCTGGTCATCTTTGTAATGGATGCAGGTTCTCAACAAATTATAATCTTTGTATAGATAGCTTTTAAATCAGAATGGATGGTGATAAGACCATGTGGTCCAGTTTTCTTGTTCTGAATATGTATGTTATAGGGCTTACCCAATCTCCTTTAAATTTAATAACATTACAAATAATATCTTTTACTGAACAACTACTATTTGTAGTTATCTGCATCAGTGCTAACATTTACTAAGCACTTGCTATGATGTGCACATATGTAATTTCTTCTAATTCTCACAAAACTCAATTCTGTGAGCATAAAATCACCTTTTTTTTTTTTTAACAGATGAGAAAATTGAGTCATAGAAAGGTCCAGGTGTCTTATCCAAGGTTACACAGGTAATGAGTGTAGATTTCTGGCTGCATATCTTTATATACATTGTCTCTAAGTTGTACACCAGCCTACAAGATAAGTATCAAATATGTACCCTCATTTTACAAATGAATTTACAAGTAGCTAAGACTTTGAATAGTTAAATAACTTAGATACTGAAAAGCAATCTAAAGTCACACCCAAATAATATTTACTTACTATGCTTAAAAGAATATGTTTTTCTTATTCCCTGTGAGGGCTTGAAGAGCCACACCTAAACAGAATTCTTCCCAAACCAATGTTACTTTGAAAAGAAAAATCTAGTGTACACTGTGAGTTTAAAAGATTATATATACCAAAGTAATTGGAATGCTTGGATATGAGCTTTGGGGATTATAGAGAAGACAAGCATGAGAGTCCAAGAGACCAAGCCTATATTCTCTACTTTCAATTTCACATTCAAGTTTATTTTAAATGTATAAATCTGTTAAACTATATAATTCCCTGGATTCTTTGCATTCTAGTCAGGGTGACTACTGAAGGATAGTGTAATTATAAAGTACAGTTTCCAAGCTGAATGAAATTGCTTGTTGCGTAATAGGTCTGTGAGGGACTGACCTCTGGAAATGCCCAAAACAAATACTTATAAGTTATGGTTAGAGGTAAACGATAGGCAACCCCTGAGTTATTATATGACGTGAGAGATGGTCTTTGATTTGGAAAGGACATTTTCTCCTGCTATTCATCAAACTCAGAGAAAAGATTAGACTCAGAAGTACATTTTCTTTTTGACTTCCTTTTCTATTTCATAACATCCCAGTTATGAACTAGAAATGGGCTACTGCTCCATCACCTTCAGGAGCTACATGAGGAGCAACTCTCTGGGCGGCGGGATGAAACATAGCTTATCTGCTAACGCCCAGTGTCTGTGAGATTTTATTGTTTGAGCGGAGAACAGCACCTTTCAATTCTGCCTCAGTCAGCTCTCATATTCCACCCCCCTCCCGTCTGCTGCATTCCTACTTCCACCACCGTTTCTTAGCTCCGCTTCCTGAGTAGATTCAGTGAATGGTGGGCAGGTGGCTGAGGTATATGTGACAGCGTTACATATTCAGGCAAAATGTAAGCACAGTGAATGCAATTACAAGAACAAGCTAGCAATGATAAAGATGTTCCCGTGCCCTGACCGCTATTATTTTTCCTCCCTGTGTGAAAAGAATTCTTGTATACAACCAGTGCTTATCTGGCCCTTTCCCGTGTGATCATCACTTTGTATAATCTAAGTATATAAACTTATGCTGAAATGAGGAGGTATTCACTTTTCTAAATTTATTTTCATTTTGACATCTATCTGTATTGATATTTCTCTTCGCCTGTTCATCATTTTACTCCAGTCACATCTACACGAAGGAAGGAGGAAGGTTCACAGCCTCAATTCCTAAATCAATTGTTCTGGTTATCTATTGTTTCATAACAAACTGCACCCATGGTAGTTATTTTATCTCATTATTTTATGGGTCAGTATTTTGGCAGGGATTAGCTGGATGAATTTTTTCTGCTCTATATGATGTCAACTGGAGCAGCTGGTTTTGATCTGGAGGGTCCAGGAAAGGCTTCACTCACACACACCCTGACGTCTTGGTGGGATGGCTGGAAGGCAGTGCTCAGCTGGGCTGCAGGCCCTCTCTGTGAGGCTCAGGGTTTCTCTATGTGTTCTTTCTAGTAGGGTAGCTGGGCTTCTTACATGGTGACTCAGGACTCCAAGAAAGCAAGACAGAAACTTCCAGTTCTCTTAAATGTTGACCTAGAATTTTGCACAGCATCTCTTCTTTTGTACTCCATTCATCAAAGCCATTAGAAATCAGCCCAGATTCAAGTGGAGGGGAATCCTTAGCCTGTAAACCTCATCCAATTCTTAGCTCTGAAGGATGTTCTCAAATTCTTCTGTTTTAAATTCATGGTAAAATACATCTAACATAAAAATTACCATCTTTATCATTTTTAAGTCTACAGTTTAACAGTTCAAGAACATTTACATTGTTGTGCCACCAATCTTCAGAACTCTTTTGATCTTGCAAAACTGAAAGTGTATATTCATTAAACAGCTCTCCATTCTTTACTCCCCCAGGTCCCTGGCAACCATTCTGCTTCTGTCTCTATGAATTTGACTAGTTATCTTATGTAAGTGGAATCATGCAGTAATTTTCCCATGAGTGGCTTATTTCACTTAGTATAATGTCTTTAAGTTTTATCCATGTTGTAGCCTGTGTCAGAATTTTTTCCTTTTGAAGGCTAAATAATACTCCACATTTTACATATCACATTTTGTTCATTCATCAATTGATGGACTTTCACTTTTTGGCTATTGTGAATAATTGATATACAAACATCTCTTTGAAATCCTGCCTTAAATTTTTTTTTGGATATATGCCCAGAAATGGGATTGTTGGATCATATGGTAGTTCCATTTTCTATTTTTTTGAGTAATTGCCATACTGTTTTTCTTAGCAGCTGCACCATTTTACTTTCCCACCAAAGATTCTAATTTCTCCATATTTTTCTATCACTTGTTAATTTCTCTCTCCTCTCTCCCCTCCCTCCCTCCTTCTTCTTTCTTTCTGTATATTAATAGCATCTATCCTGGTGAGTGTGAGGTGGTATCTCATTGTGGTTTTGATTTGTATTTCTCTAATGTTTAGTGATGTTAAGTATCTTTTTATGTGTTTTGTTGGCCATTTGTACATTTTCTTTGGAGAAATGTCTACTTAAATTCTTTGCCCGTTTTTCAACTTTTTGTTGTCGTTCAGTTGTAGGAGTTCTATATATAATCTGGGTATTAACCTCTTATCAGGTATGTGATTTGCAAATATCTTCTCCTATTCTGTAAGTTGTCTTTTTTTTCACTCTTTATTTTTTTTGTTACACAGAAGTTTTTAATTTGGATATAATTCAATTTATCTTTATTTTTATTGCCTATACTTTTGGTGTCATACAAGAAATCATTGCCAAATCCAATGTCATGAAGCTTTTTCCCTGTTTTCTTTTAAGCATTTTATAGTTTTAGTTTTACAGTTAGGTTCTTTGATCCATTTTGGGTTATTTTTTGTATATGGTATAAGGTAAAGGTTCAACTTTATTCTTTTGCATGTGTATATTTAGTTTTTCCAGCTCTGTTTTTTGAAGAGACTGTCCTTTCCTCATTGAATTGTCTTGGCACCTTGTTGAAAATGACTTAACCATGTACGTGAGGGTTTATTTCTGGGATCTTTATTCTATTCCATTGATTTTTATGTCTGTCTTTATAGAAATATCATATTGTTTTGATTGCTGTAAATTTGTGATAAGTTTTGGAATCAGAAAGTGTGGTGCCTCCAGTTTTCTTCCTCTTTTTCAGTGTTGTTTTGATTGTATGGGATCCCTTGAGATTTCATATGAATTTTAGATGAATTTTTCTATTTCTGTCAAAAACACTGTTGGAATTTTGTAGGGATAGCATTAAATCTGTAGGTTGTGGTGGAATTTACTAACATCTTAAATATACTGTCTTTCAGTTCAGGATGCATTTCCATTTATTTGTACCAAGTTCTTAATATAGACTACAAACAAAGAAAAAAATTAGGTCTACTATAGCTGGGAAAGAAATGCAATGGTTTTGATTTTCTGCCTTAGGAAGAAGCAATATTTGCAGTAGTGAAATTAAATGTCATCTAACTTTATTCAATGATTAAAACAAAAACATTGCATATTAAATTTATTTTAAAAATATTTTCCATTAGAGAACAATTTTTGAAATGTGTATACATCTATTCCTGGCAAGTAAATGTTCTCTGTTTCTTTGTTATTTCCCATGGTTTCAAAACGATCTAAAATGGACATTCTGAGACTTGCCTTGATCTAGTTACATAAATAGCATTTACTAGAAGACTCCAAACCCTTTGAGAACAATATCGCTTTTATTTTAGCACGTTTCTCCTATACTCATTAAATGTATGTTGGTTACTGAATCTAAGGGGACAAATAAAAGTACCGACTACCTAATCATACCAGCAACTTCACTCTTAGCACACATTATTTATCATACTCAATCTTTCAGATCTATATCCAGTTCCACCAAAAAGGCTTAATCTTGTCTCAAGTTCTGTTTCAGGGAAGAATGTTAAGTGACCACTTCAGCGTTTTTCCTTATTTTGAGGAGTACTGAGAGCTTGTTATCACTCACCACTCCTGGCCTACAGTCTGAAGGCAAAGGAGTGCTTGCATCAGCAGTGTGCTCTTCTTGACTCAGGAAGGTTTGCTTCCTATTGCTCTTTGGCTTCAAAGGGATTACTTTTTTTAGTGCCCAAATAATTTACTTTAATTTTAAATAATTTAAGCACAATTATAAGAAAACATGTTTTAAATAATTTTTTCATGCAATCTTTCTAGGACGAAGCACACATTCTTTTAAGTTATTGTGGATAAAAATGATACCAAATGTTACAAAACCAGGCAAACGGGAGGTTTCAGGTGAAGGAAGATGAAGCTTTCTAACAAATGCCCTTGTGCTCCATCATTATTAGGAAAAAAACAACACAATAAAACAAAGTCAACGTCCTCCATATTGGTTATGTCCTAGAAATTCTCTGGAGATTAATTTTTTGGGGGCCAAAATTGTACTTCTCTTTTCTCGTGCATCATGCAGTACCATCAGAAAAATACACATAGAATTTTTGAATTCCTTGTGGAAAGATCAACCTTCTCTTGTTATACAAACTCAAGGAAGTAAAACTTCCTTCTTAAGATTTTCAAGATGGAGGCATTTTGACGGTTTTACCAGATAATTGGTATAATACATAAATGGCACCAGTGAAGTGCTGCTCTCCCTTCCATTGCCTAGAGATGTCTTTTGTATGAAATTCAATTTTTCAGATAACTACTGTTCAACTAGAAGAGGTTTTGCCATCTTCAAAATCTTAAATGAACTGTCTATTGGAAAGTACATGGAAAACAATGTTATTTGTAGCTGCCTTTGCATATCAATACAAGTCCCTAAATCATGTTGTAACATCATCAGCTTTAACAAGTACACAAATGGCTCTTCTAAGCTTTTATGCTAAGAAAATGTGAAATATTTTTCATTTTAAGTTTCATCCAGTAATTTATTGCAAAATATGAACTACAGACTAGTGGTATTTTACTGATTTCTCTTATTTATTCAGTTTTGCTCTGGAGTCACTTATCTACTTCTGAATTCTAATCCTTCTGTAAGCCATTAATGGGTAGGGATGTGGGACAAAAAAGAAGCCAAAAGAACATATACAGAAAGAGCTAATGAAATAATGGGCTTGTACTGGATGGAACAAAATTGAAAACCGGTGGCATGCACACGACCTAAGAAAAACAGCCTTTCTGCTGCTCATTCTCAAGTTCTGTTTCATCTTGAAAATGAATACTCTGAGCTCTTCCTTTAGTCTATACTACTTATGGTATATACATTCACTTGCAATAGAGAAAATGGGTCAAGTTCATGAAGGGTTTAGTACAAAAAGGCAAATCTGTTGTATCACAAGTTCTAGCCCCAGTGACTTGATAGCGACAGTCTGAAATACTGTGCTGAGAAAAATTTTGAATAAATGTCCAGACACACCATAAGAGTAGTGTGACTAACAATGTCTGTGTGAGTGACAGAGGGTAGGCAGGGGTTGTGCATGAAGCCATTTGTTATCCTCAGTTCAGGGGTTACATTAGGACTTTTTGTATCAAGGGAAAATATACGCTGAAAGAGCAGAGTTCATTGAGAACATGCACTTGATTTCATTCTTTCCTGTAGAATTTAAATGTATGTCTCCTCAGTATGTTTCAACACTTGCTGAGAATTTAGAGAGGTTGAAATAAAATTTACTTATTTAATTTTCAGTTGCTGGGGCAAAATTTTTAAAAATGCCTGTATTTATCCCTAAAACTACTTGGTTTTATTTTCTTTCATAGAGATACTAAAAAGCAGCCATTGGGGGAAACCATTGGTCTAACCACTGTGGGAGAACTCCATCCTGCAGAGCTCTCCTAGCTACTGAGGATGAGAATAAGACTACCAAAACATGATCTGCTTGGGGAGAAAAGGCTAGCTAATCTCCCAGAGGAGAAGAGCCTTGGGGTTCTTTCTCTTGAGGCCTTTATTGAGAATGATATGTGCAGGAGTATATAGCATGCATGCAAAGTTTATCAATCAATGTCTAAAGGCCATAGTTACAGAAACCAAATATTATCTATAGATAAAAATTAAGGAAACACAGAGATCTGCCTCAGGTCAGGGTCTGTTAGATGTGCTGACACCAGAGCGTCTTTAAGGCATGGTTCATGAGATTAGGAGTTCCCTCTTCTGCTTTGGATTTAGATATCTGATTTATGACAACAGGTTTATACAAAGCAAAGCAAGCATCAAGGAGTATGCATTCAAGCATAATGCATTCTTTAGGCCAGATTTCCCACAGGAACCCTCGGTGTTAGCATTGGATCATGCCTGCCTCCCAGCATTCCAAGTGTTCTGGTCAAGACTTACAGGCCCTTATTTAAGGCCTGGCTTGTACAATTCCTGATACCACACAAAGTGGTCCCCAACAAGCCACACTGCTTTATACATATTCCTAAATCCAGTCACAGATGACAAAGTACATACTATGAATGATTTTATGTGGTTTCATTTTTTTTTTAAAGATGAATCTTATATTTCCACATAATTAAATCTAATGAGTTTAATTGCAATCCTCCTAAATATCAAAGAATTTCCTGCACCTTGAAGGTTCTTGAATGTTTTTGAAATTGCCCTTTTAATAAAGGATCATAGGGTGGCCACTGGAAGGTTTCCTCCTGGATTTACAACTCGGGCGTAGATTTAAGGGGAGCGTAATTACCAGATACAATCCCTAAACAGAACTGAATTGCTTCCTGGGTACCATGCGTGTTCCAGGCTGACCTTCATCAGGAACAAACAACACTGCAGCTCTGTGTCCTTGTTAGATTTCAGCAGGATCCGAAACTTTTTTTTCTTTTTCTAGGCACAAATGGAATAGAGAAACTGGTGTTGCTTTTCCTTTGATAGGTGTCATCCACTTGGTCAGAGGACCAGCAATCTCAGTTATCATTATTTTACCTTAAAAACAAAAGAAAGCCTATTAAATGAGCAATTCTGAGAGATCCACAATAAATCGCTTGTGAAAACTGAACCAGTCCAATAGCCTCTATCTAAACCAACCATCTGCTTGTTCTTCTTGGAAGAAAAGAAAAATCATTTGTTGTGCAAGAGGTCACAGTGGAAGATTGACCATGGAGAACCCTAAACCAGGAAATGGGGTCTCCTCTCCTGGGTTAGTTCACATTCTAGAAATAGTCAAGTCTAATTCCTCTACTTTACTCTGCGAAATAAGATTCCTTCCCTGATAGGTTCTCCCACCCCCTAACCTCATGAATCTTTATATATAATAAGTGTTAGGTTGCTATGCTCTTTTCTTTTTTCTGAGGTGGAGCATTTTGGTATATTCAACATCCTTAGTCTTTGGATAATTAAAAAGTCTTTGGGGTGGGCAGAAACCTTCTAGAACACTCCTCTGGCCAGTGGAATTTTCAGGCTAAAACTTTCAACTGCTCCCCAACCCATAAATATGCTTGCACGCATGCCTGCATGATGTCACACATACACAATCCTCTCGATTCCTTTATATCATATCAAGAGTCCAAATAAAAATACAATGCCTGCTGATAACTAGGCTTCTAATTGCTTTTCTGAGGCAGAAAATGAGGGCAGGTAAGGCATTTGTAGCAATTAGAACAGAGAATTCTCATTTACCCAGCCTTTCTGAATTGTAATCATTCCTGCATCCCCCCCTTGACCTGCTTACCCCTTCCACCACCCCTGCACCCCCATATCACCCAACACATATTTAATAAAAGTAATTGACCTTGTTATTTGTGAATAATTATTTTCATCCCTTATACAAATGCTCAGCCACATACACTCTTAAGAGCTTTTCTTTTAAAAAAAAAACTTGCAGTGCATGTAACAAAATGTGAGGCATCTGACAGGCAGCCAGACACCTGTGGGGATCATTGTAAAACAGATGGTGCAGTAGCAAATTAGTTCAAATGTAGACATCACAATGTAATCCTGGAAAATGTTCACAGATGTGCCTTGCGACAATCCTGGTGACCCAGGCACATTCGTTGGTTAGAGCATTCTGGTCAGAGGGGAATGATTTGCCTTGCGACAATTTAAAAAAATGAGCAAATTTGTATTTTGGGAATGAAAGATGAATCTGAAGATTAGAAAGGATTCTTTCCTGAAACCTGCAAGCATCTTATCCTTTCTGGAGCTTGCATTTCTTTTTCTCTTGCCAACAAGCTGCTTGCTCTGGCCTTCTTCGGGCCTTCACAGATACAGTTTGCATTCTAGGATGTCTTTCCTGTCCTGCTTGATTGGAAAATTCCTGCTTATCTCCCTAAATGTGCCCCGTGTGTTACTTTCTCTGTGAAGATTTCCCAGATACTCTTACCACCCTACACTGGCAAGGCAGGGTAAAGAACTTCTGTCTTCCCATAATCCTTCTCCCATAGTACTGAAATGGTACCCACACCCACCTCCTTCCCTACACTATGAGCTATGAGCACCTAGAACAGTGTCAGGCACATATTAGAGTGTCAGGAAACATCTGTTGAAAAAAAATTAGAACTGATTTCATATCTGCGCTGAGATTATAAGTTTCTTGTGGGCCAGGACCATATTTTGTTCAGTTTCTCTTTATATAAACCAACCAAGTGACTTTTAGAGAAGTACCTAATTAATGGTGCTGCATTTAATTGTGAAGAGGTGGGAAAAACATAGAATCAGGAGTTAAGAGAATAGGATTCTAGGTCCTTCTTGGCTAATAATTCAATAGGCAAGTCAAGATAAGTAATATAACTTTTCTGGACATCAGTGTCCTTTTAAGAAAAATGGAGAATGACCACACATTTTCTTTTTGCCTGACAGGCCTCCTATGAGGATCAAATATATTTTCTAGGTTGGGAAGTGCTGTGTGAAGAAAAAGGCAGTTTGGTATAGTGAGAATAATCTCATGGTCTGGAGTCAAAGTGCCTCCATTACTTGTTGGCTGTGTGACCTTTGGTACTTTAGTTAATGCACATAAGGCTCACTTTCTCCATCTATAAATGGGGATAATGTTAGTATGTACCTCATGAGGTTACTGTGGAAAGCACTTAGTACAGTAACTATAAATACTAAGTCTTAACAAATGCAAGTCTTTAAATATTACAGTTTAATAATTTATACAAAAATAAGTTGCTATTAATACTCAATAATGAATTATTGTTTTTCCCTTTAAGACAAGTAGAAGGAGAGCCTCCCAGAGGTGAAAAAGAGGCCACCATACTCTTGCATTCTCTTTCATGGCCTCTTCCTCCAGCCAGCTTTAGACTCGATTGTCACAAGCAAGATATCCACCGTAGATTCCCTCTTCCACAGGAGCAAGCCATTTGGACAGCACAGGCTCTGGATCTGCCTCATTTCTCCCCTGAATTCTCGGAAATGGCTTACTTAGAATATGAAAGCCCTGTGACATAAAGGAAAAATATATCTAGACAGTTCTCAGAAATGGTCCATTTCCTTTCAACTTACTGTTGCTTGTCACCTTGGGTCCCAGACACCTGCTCTAGGCAGCTCTGATTCATAACTTTTCTAGGACTCGTTCCACTTTTCATAAGCTTGAAAAGAGCTTTGTTAAAAAAAGAATTCAAAGAAAAATTTACATTTTTTTAATCATAAACTTTAGGATAACATAAGGCAATTGCAACAAGAAAAACTCAAATTTACTACCCCAAAGGTCTTTGCCAGGTCCCTTCACAAGAGCTCTCTGTTAACCTGTCTCCTAAACTCTGAAATAGGACAAAGGTCTCACTGATCTCCCTCAGATAGGAGACCCTGTAATCACATCCCATTGGAGTTCAGATTCCTCTTTTCATGGGATGCATTAGAACTCAGACTTGCACGTTATCTGGAAACTCATTCATGTTCACCTGTAGGGCAGGGTGTCCTTAGTGTTTGACAATACATTCCCTAAAACTTGAATCACTCAGTCTTAAAGTCTTAAAAGTGTGGGACTTTAGTCTATCTATATTTTGGTGGGGAAAGGCTCAGAAAATTACCAAAAATAACCCTACTTGCTCTCTCTGGGTAAAATACATATCTGCATGCCGAAAATCCCTCACTCAAGTTGTCCCTTGAAAAGATAAGGAGGGATTTAACCTAAGCTCACATTCTAGCTTACTTCTAGGTAGACTGCCTGTGACCACTATACCCTCCCTGCTACTTGGCTAATCTTTCACTTTGAAACAAAGATTCAGAATCCATCTCTGAGAACAAAAATCAAGCAGTTTCTTCCTCTTTCTTCCTCTGGGAGAACAAAATCTACTATCAAGAACTATGGATTGCGTTAAGAAGTAACTTAACCTGTCATCTAATTATGAGTAGAAAGACAAGCTCAGCATCAACTTGTTCTTGTTGAGAAATGATTTTTGATGGTCCTTAGATGAAAAAAAAAAAAGAATGCCTAAGTAATGTTTTCAAACCCTCTTGCCATTTTAATATGCCCAGTTTGACAGAAAGTGCTGAAATACAGCCTTTTTGTTCTGATAGTTTGGGGAATTTTTTAAATAAGACACATTGGGGAAGTTGGAATAATGAGATCTGCCAATACAAACTTTCGCTTCCCAAAGAAAGTCTTTGCATATCAGAAGATAACCCTGGTGCTAACATTATCACCAGGGAAAGACGAAACAATATTAATGTAAGATGTTAATTGCCAGTTAAAGAAAATGTACTCCAACCCAGGAGTGGGGGTGGGAGGAGGGACTTGGATTCAAATTACAGCTGCATTCACTAGCCTTGCAAACTTTAGGAAGTTATTTAACCTCTCCTTGCCTGAATCACATCCCCATAAAAGTGAGGGTAACGGAAGTCACTGCATCGTAGGATTGGGATGAGGTTTAAAATAGCAGGTATACATAAAGATGACATATATGTTGGCATGATGCCCAGCATGAACCTTAGTGCTCAAAACACCTTAGCTATTAATTATTGACATTGTTATTGCTGCTGCTGTTGTTTTAGGATGAGAGAAAAATCTGGCCCAAAGGAAAAGTAACTTATTGCTGTGACTAGTAAGACACTCACTCTTTCCTTCATCCTTTCAAGTCCAGTTCCACTCAAATGTCACGTGGATGGAGTGTCCTGGAATGAGGTAAAAACAGTTCCTGCTTTGGAGAAACTTGCTTTCTTACCAGAATGCTGCAAAACAAAGCATAAAAAGCAAAACAAGGACAGCAAGCCTCTTCTAAATCTTTTGGAATTGGTTCATACCACCTTGTGGGTATCTTCTTTAAAATCCCACTTTATATTTTTATTTATGCTTTCTGAAGTTCATATAAAATCAATATGTAGAAATCAGCTTTATTGAATTTCTACAAAACATTTCTGGTTGGAATGCAAGTCTCACAAAGCACTGATCTATGCTTTTTATTACTATAAAAATGAATGGATATGGTGCTTTATTGTACTTGTTGAATAATAGCTAAAAGACCATGAAAAATACAAATGATCTAGGAATGACCATCTTAAAGTCCCCTGGCAAAAAGAGAGTGGCTTGCTAAACGCATTTAAAGAACAACAGGTGTTAGGAAATTTGTTGCAGCCCATCCAATTTATACTGGCTCCAGACCTTTCAAGAACCCCCACTCCCCCCCCACTGTCAGCAGTGGCTGTTGTCCGAAAGTCACAGCAGGAGAATATTAGCTTTGCCTGCATGTGTTAAATGAGTAGGTGATGAAAATGAGAACAAGCAAGATACTAGGTGGTTCCACCTTGGCTTTTACATCACAACTTGTTCCACGTGGTGTACAACCAGCATGTTTTCATTGATAAGAACAAGCACCAGAGACATTGGCCTGGAGTTTACCACCCTTGTGGAAGAGTCCCGGGGACTTGGGAGGGGCTCCTACTCCAACCTACTCTAACTAGCTCTATGTGAGAAGTCACAAAGGTGTGTTTCTCCACCTGAAGCTTCAGCATACCCTTCCAGAACAACAATGCCATCCTGGCGAGGAAGGCTGCAAGAGGAATGGAGCTGCAGAGGACATAAAGGTCAGGCTTCCTGGGGTAGGTGATAAGTCATAGCAGGGCTGTGGTAGAGAGGAGGTGGCATGAGCAGGGTAGACATTAAGTCTAAGTTGGCTGTAAATGTTTGAGTTTTTTAATGGACTGTATAACTGGACCGCGCACTCTCATTATGGCAGTCAATTGTGTGCTGCATAAACATTTGTCTTTACTGCTGTGTAACATCGCAATGTGCAGCTGTTGAGGACCTGGTGGCAGATGGCGTATGGTAGCCAAATGCTTTCTAGGAAGCAACGAGAGGTTTGGGAGAATCAAAAGAGATTTCATCAATACAGAGAAAATATATATATATTTTTTTGGCCTGTGGGAGTATTTTGAAACTACTTAGTTTGATAAACTAAAAGACATGAATCCTGTAAAGGGTTCCAGTCATTTTCTGGGACTACATTCTAACAGATGATTATTTGAACTGAGACTTTCTTTAGTCAAGTGGGCAACATAAGCTCAGAACCAGAATTGACTTTTTGGGGCAAAAAAGCCTCTGGTTTTTTAAGATATTTGGTGAGAGATGGGAGAGAACACTTGGTTCTCTCTCTAGAGAGAATGGAGACCTCTGATGGGTGTCTAATGAATTCAAAAGGAGTCTGGAGGCTTTGGCTAGAAATACATGATTAAGATTTATTCAAGGGTCTTAGAGTTTTCAAACTTGGAAGAAAGCCAGGCAAAAGTTTCATTTTTGTTTCTTTCTTTTTAAAAGATTTTATTTTTTTATTTGTAGAGAGGGGAAAGGAGAGAGAAAGAGAGGGAGAGAAACATCAATGTGTGGTCACTTCTCATGCACCCCCCACTGGGGACCTGGCCTGCAATGCTGGCATGTGCCCTGACTGGGAATAGAACTGGCAACCCCTCGGTTTGCAGGCCAGTGCTCAATCCACTGAGCCACACCAGCAGGGCTGTTTTTGTTTCTTTTTAGGTTCAGTTGTTGATAGTTGTGAGTTTGTTGTCATTTTAGTGTTCATAGTTTTGACCTTCTTTTGCTCAGATAAGTCCTTTTAACATTTCATAAGATAAGGGCTTGGTGATGATGAACTCCTTTAACTTGACCTTATCTGGGAAGCACTTTTCCTGCCCTTCCATTCTAAATGATAACTTGGCTGGATAGAGTAATCTTGGATGTAGGTTCTTGCCTCTCATGATTTGGAATACTTCTTTCCAGCCCCTTCTTGCCTGCAAAGTTTCTTTTGAGAAATCAGCTGACAGTCTTATGGGAGCTTTTTTGTAAGTAATTGTCTCCTTTTCCCTTAATGCTTTTAACATTCTCTCCTTATCTTTAATATTGGGTAATTTAATATGATGTGCATTGGTGTGTTTGTCCTTGGATCCAACTTCTTTGGAACTCTCTGAACTTCCTGGACTTGTGTGTCTAGTTCCTGCACCAGATTGGGAAAGTTTTCCTTCATTATTATTATTTTAAAATATATTTTATTGATTATGCTATTATGGTTGTCCCATCTCCTCCTTTATTCCCCTCTGCCCTGCACACCCCCTGCCACCCCTATTCCCCCCTGTAGTTCATGTCCATGGGTCATACATATAAGTTCTTTGGCTTCTACATTTCCTATACTATTCTTAACCTCCCCCTATTTTCTGCCTACAATTTATCCTACTTATTCTCTGTAACTTTTCCCCCTCTCTCTCTTCCTCTCACTCCCCCACTGATAACCCTCCATGTGATCTCCATTTCTGTGATTCTGTTCCT
>VMDR010021990.1:0-16481 GCA_007922815.1 Macrotus californicus
ATAAAGAAATCCCTGCCGGCTCTAGTCTCTGCCCTTACAGAAATTGTCAACATCGTGTCTCTGGCTGTAATCCACTGGCGAGAAGATCTCAGCAGGAATACAGCCGAATTCTGTAATGTTCAGCTGGGGTTAGATTTCCTACTTCCTCATCTGAAAAAAAATCATAGAACAAAATGCTTCAATAGCTCAACACTTCTGGAATATTTAAACATGCAGAAGAAAGAGACTAAATATCATTTAAAAAAAGAAAAAGCTATCCATACAAGCACATTCTGCAGAGGTATAGCTCTATAGGCACACATGTTGTACTGGTAAATAATAAAGATCTTATTTATCAAGGACAACGTGTAAGAGCTCAGGAATTAAAATCTGGTTTCAGCAACCTCTTTGCCCAGTTGCAGTAAATTAAATTTAATGCTGACAGGAGTAATACACATTAAACTCTGGAGCAATAAATTTAAGCACCAAATTAATGCAACTAAACTGAAATGAAGGGTCTAGGAAGAACATTATGGACAGAGCAGACTCCTTTAATGATTGCTCTTTTTCATAAGGGAGAAAATCAGATTTGAGAAGTAACAATGCAAAACCACCCGCAGTCTCAGAAACCTCCGGGACTGCTAACACTGTTTATATATCTCTGGTGAACTTCCATTAGCAGTATTTTATCCATTCCCACTCTGATTTCATGAATCTCTTGTTAGTCCCTTTGGATAGAGCAACACCATTTTGAGAGGAGAGCGAGCTGTCTGTGATCAGTGAGAGGACAATGGGAACTTGTACTGAAAAATGGAAGGGTAATGTTTCCTTAATAAGATTAAAAGTGTTCATTTTTTTTGGCTGAATCATATATATGAGCCATTTGACAGCTTAACATTTATTTTTTAGAACCATTTGATTTTCAAAACAAATACAGATTCTGAGTTTATAGGAGTTGAAAATTCTAGTCAAGGTAGTCAGAGGTGAAAATGATCCTTTTGCTATCCTATTGTGATAACACCTCCATGTTATCACTGATATTTCCACGACATCTCTTGTTCAATATTGCAGCATCAGCATTTGTAATGTCAGGAGTTGGGGTAGCAACCTAGGACCATTAGGGAGGCTAGCCTGTAGGCACCTCAGTACCTGATACTAATGTTGGCACACTACTATGACTCCTTTGCCTCCAGACTCCTTGGTGTGTGAGATAAGATATCTCTGTGTTGTTTAGGACTTTTAACATTATTTTTCTTGTATTTAAGACCAAAATCATCCTAATTAATAAAGGGAATCAGGAAGCAGAGATTTATTCGGTCACTAGGTCAACTCTGTTGATTTGTTTCCTACCGTGTGTGAACCAAACATGGTCAGTCTCTCTCGCTCTCTCTCTCACAGAGCCTCCAGCTTAGGGAGGAGTCCAGACTGAAAAAAACAATCAGAATCTCAAGGGATCTTGTTGAGTAAAAAGAGCCAGTTAGAAAAAAGATTCATATATTATAATTCTGTTTGTATGACATTTTGAAGTAATTCAATTGTAGAAATGGATTGCCAGAGGTTAGGGATTGGGAGGTGGGTGTGCCCATAACCAGGCATGGAAGGGAGGCGACCAATCAATGCTTCTCTCTCCTATCTATGTTTTTCTCTCTCTCCTTTCTCTCTCTCTCTAAAAGCGATGAAAAAATTGTCCGCGGGTGAGGATAAAAAAAATAATTAAGATCACACAGGATTTTACAATTATGGGAGACAATTTGAGGATCCGCAGTCTGGTCCTACTTTAAAGATGAGGAGGTTTTGGCTTAAGGAAGGGAAGTGATTTACTTAAATGACACCCTTAGCAAAGGTGAAGTTAGAACTCAGGTCAACTGCTTTTATCTGGCCTTGTCTGTTACACGGCACAGATTCCACAGTGGAAGAGATGTCAGGAAGATGGTGATTCATATTACTGTTGTCCCCAGCCACTGCTACTCTCTCCTATCAGTGGGCACCACCTGGAAAAAGAGGCAGCAGGGCAGCCTAGTTAGTGCACAAGGTTTTTCCATTTTACCAACAGATTGCTCTCATGCTTTTGGGGAAAGAGTAACCTTAAAATGATGAATGTTTGTCCTATTAAAAGCTCCTCCAGCACAGGCATTATTGATAGTGTGTAAAAAGGCCATCCATTTTAGTGCAAATGAAAATTGAAATGGAGAGAACATCATGTCTTTTTTTCTAATATATGATGCTGGCTCAGGAGCAGTATGATTGGTGTAAGCTGCAAACAGCTGTCCAGAGTCCTTGCGACCTTCTCCTTCTTCCCACCAGTGATCACAGGGACACCGGATCAGAAGGCAAGCTGGCTTCCTAATGTCTGTATGATAATGTCTTCAGCAGGGTGTTCAAGGACTCTCACAGTCTGGTATCAGCCTACTTTTTGGATTTATCTTCTATACTTTCCATCGCAAAACCAATGTGTTAGTTATCTGAGATAATTCTCATTGTTATTCCTAGATTGCTGAATATTCTTCCAATCGCCTGCATATCTTGTTTTCTGCGTCCCTTTTTTTTTTTTTTTTTTGTCTTGCAAGGTTGATTAATTCTCTTTCACAGCCCAGCCCAGTTTCCTCACTGGGTTCTCTCCACACCTGCCATTCCTCAAGCTGCGTGAACTGTGGCATCATCAGGACACTTCCACTGTTGTTTAAAATCTATTAAAGGTGTTCGTAATATATGGAATTATGGTCACGTGCATGTCTGTCCTCTTATCTAGGGGGTGCCTTTCCTGAGAGCAGAGACCTTATGCATCTTTGCATCCCCAGTGCCCAGCACAATGCCTAAAAGATAGCAGGCAATTAAATATTTGTGTAAAGAAGAAAACGATCAATGAGTGGTGAGTGAATGTGGAACACATGAGGTCGGAAAGCTTCACACTAATGGATCATTCTTTAAGAAGGCTGCCTCAGCTACAGCCTTGGTCTAAGCCACAGTCAGACGCAAGGATCAGGAACTGAAAGCTTCCACCTGGACAATCACCTTAGTGGCCAAGGTATGTGTCATCAGTCTATCACTCAGCAATAGCTTTCCAGGAGGAACGGGGTGCTCACCTGAAAGAGGTCCAACTTTGAAAATGAAGCAATCTTTTTCAGTCACATGACAGAGCCCTCGGGACCCTCCATCCTGTACAATTAACATTCACACATTACTCTTTCTACTTTGTCACTGGGTTTAGACCCTTTACCGGTGATCATTTTCTTGTGATGTGGTAATTTCAAAGTAAACTGGCAGTTAATGCAGCAACATTTCAAAGTAATGAGAGCGCAAAGATTTCAGAGTGAAATGCATGTTTCTTTGAAAACTCAGCCAACAGTTGCAACTATTTTGAAATCTGGTTAAGCATCCAAACCTTAACAAGGGCAGGATGAAAGAGGAGCTGAATTGTGGTTTAGTTCAGACCGGGAACAAAGTGGGAGACAGCATGGAAAAATGAAAAGAGGATTAAGCTTAGAGCCAGGAGGCCTGGATTTGAAATCCCAGCTCCACCTGTTTTTCAGCTGCGCCATTTTAGCTAATCTCCATTTGTTTTGTCCATAAACTATTCATATTAACTTCTACATCGCAGCGTTGTTGATGATACAATGAAATAATATACAGGGTCTGGCAGAAGTAACACCTCCTTGAGTGTGGTTGGTAGGGTAATAATACGGGTGTAATAATTTATAGTTTTAATTTGAAGATGCACCTAAAATGCCATGTGGTGTCCTTGAATGTGATATTGTTATGTTACAGAATAACGTGCTTATGACTTTGTAATAAAAGGTTTTGTAATAAAAAGGGATGTTGTATGTGCCAGACCCTGTATACATAAGTTCAGAATCTGGCATGCATTTGGTGCTCAGTGAATGTCTTTTCATTTCTTCTTCAAAATAGAACATTCTGCAGAGCATTTGTTATATCTCCGTGTCCTTCCTGAGCATGGAAAGAGCAGCTGAGTTGGAAATGCAGAGGAAGGAGAGTCAAACATGTGTGAGAAGGTAAGATGGCTCAGGAACTTAGGAAGCAACTTCAGACATTTCAAATTGGGAGAAATCAGAGAGTCTACTTGACCTCAGTGCCCTACTGGTACAGCACTGAAACCTCTGGAAACATAAAGCGAATACGGCATTTCTAATATGGAGCCTCACCTCTTAACTCATAACTCAGATTTCTAATGGTAGAAAGATAAGGAGCTTTGGAGCCAACAAAAACTAGGTCCACATTCAGGCTCAGCTACTTCCTCACTTCATGAACCAAATAGTCGTTCAATCCCTCTGAAATGAAATGACCAGCCTCTCTGAGTCGTGGTTACTTTGTTGGTAAAGTGGCAATGTAGTACTCCCCTCATCGGGTGGCTGTGAGCATTAAATTTGATAATGCGTATAAGCAGCTAATATATAGTACCTGACACATCATGAGTGTATGATGATCTAGTTTTCTTCCTGTCTTGGATCTGAGTATTGGTGTTCCCCGATAGACTGGGAATGAGTCACTAGAAAGTGATATAGCAGAAAAGGCTCAGAGGAATCAGCTCCCCCAGAATTTTAAAGTTGTATGACATGGGACCCTAGGGTTTCTCAGAGTTGCCCTCTATGCCACCTGATGGGTGGCAAAGTTCTCCATTTTAATCTGTTTTGTGTTTAAAAGAAATGGTGATGCTACTAACAAGAAAAAATATTAATGGAACAAATGTCTGCAAATCAATGGTCACAACCTCTCATTTTACATTTGAGTAAACTCAAGCCAATGAGAGTTCAGGGCTTTCTGGAAATCATCCTGCCAGGGAGATAAATGATGGCTTCTCAGGCACTTTATGCAGAATGGGAACATGTTCCAACATCCATGATATCCCATGAGATAAATGGGTGGAAGCTCTTCATGGGAGAAAATTATTCCCTCTGACTTGTTGTGACTTTGCTCCCTAAAGCCCTCTCTCTTCAAAATAATCTCATAATTTGTCTAAAATAATTCTGTTTATAAATCAATCGGCATGAGAGATATTCAAATAGTTCTATTATATAAATAAATAATACTAACAAAAGGAAAGTGATGGGTGTCATGGGAGACGTATCAGAAAGGTCCAGGGGTGAGCATTCAGACCTGGGATGAGGGGGAAGAAACAATAAACGAGAGCACAACCTTTCTAGGACGGCTGTGGATACTGTTCCATGAACTGTGGGATGTGGTGAAATCCGGTCCCTGCAGAAAGAAACACGTGAACATAGAAAGCACTCACACCCTGGTTTGGGAGTCAGCGTTCAGTTCTCGCCCTGGCTCTGCCTCTCACTTGCTACACAGCTTCAGCACATCACTTCACACCTTAGGCCTTCCCTACCTGTAAAATGACATATGAACATGTATTTTCACGGTCCCTGCAAGTTCTAACATTCTTTGACTGTAGTTGAAAATAATATCGGTCTTCTTCCACTCCACACTTAAATGCCAAAAGCAGAACAGAGGCTTGTAATAGAGGGCCTCTCTTATGTTTATTCACCCCAAGCCTTTTAAAGTCAATTCTGTGCAAGTACTTGTCTCTCTCACTAGGACACAGGTTCATTAGAGGAGGCTGCCTTTGGTCCCCTGGTCCTGTCCTGTGTGGCAGCAGCAGCAGCAGCAGTACTAACATAGCCCAATTCGCCTATGAAAGTTATTTTCCTATATTTGCATGTCAGATTCATTTCCTCCTCCTACAGCTCTTAGCTCTTGTTTCGAAATCCATCAAACATTTTTTTTCCCCAACTGAATTCATTGTTCTGACCATCAGCCTCTGGAGCATGCAACTCAGCAAAATTTAATCTGGAGCACCCTGGTACATTACGAGCCAAACAGTATAATGTCGCCCACACTGGTTAAAAGTGCTAGATACCATTAATGTCTCCATTATATATATATCGGCATATATCGATATATATATATATATATTTACTTGCATGATTGCAAGGCTGAGATTTATTGTAAGTTGTCAATTCCTTGTCTAACGGTTATTTGGCCTTTTTGTTCAGTGCTGCACCTTTAACACTGCTTCTGGTGTCGTCCACTCAGGTTGGGGTTACAGTAAAGCATACAATGGAGGAATGTGTTGGAAGGTTTATATACTTTGCCCATGTGGGAGGCTTTCATGAAATGGATACGCCTTTAGAGTTTGATACTGTATTTTAGATCATTTTCAGTGACAGATGAGTTCTATTTTACTTTCTGGGTATCTGTGGAAACTGAGACAAAGGACATGGAAGAAGATCAATGTTTTCCTGCTTTATGGATATGTAAAATCATCTATTAAAAGCCTGCCAGGGGTCAAACCTCATAAAAAAGCAATCCAGAAATGAAGGGCATTGAGTTTGTGGCTTGCAATCTCTTTTAACAGAATAACCTCTGAACCCTGTCATACCTCTGGAAAGTTCTGAGTGATCTGGCTCTTTCTTCTTTCTCCATTTTGTCTTGAAGCCTCTCTCCCTTTTACAAAGAGTGGCTTTCTCTCTTCCAGACTGAAGGGCTGTGCTGGGGCTGTTCCTGTCCCTGGGATGTGCCTTCTCTTTCACCACCTCACCATGACTGGTCAACCCCTAACTTAGTCTCAGCTGATATGTAACTGTTTCCACAAGAAACTTGCCCTCCTCAAATTTAGATCCACTGTTTCCATTTTCCTTGTGCGTTGGACCATATGCTTTGTGTTCATGGTACTTGCTTTATAGTTGCCCTGTGGTTGTTTAAAATGTATCCCAGCTCTTTAAGAATGATAAAAACCATAATGTCGGGGACCATGCTTATTTAGTTTTACCTATACTATTTCCTGAGCTCAGGACATAATGGAAAGTCAAGAAATATTTCTGTGAATAAATATTTGTCCTTACGTTATCCATTTGTTCAACTCTGGACTCAGACTGCCACAGCTTCTGTATATCTTTGGGTCTGGTAATACTAAACCACTAAAAAAATAGCAATTGATATAAGATATAATTTTATAAAAATATTGATTATATTAATTTATATTAATATTGTCTCCATTATTATGTTTCATATGAACAGAACTATTTATTACTTAATGATTATTTGGTTACAAAGATAAGGAATGCACTCAATGATAACCAATATAAAGGCTATCTGGGGATCTTCTAGAACCAACTGCAGAAAACAGAATTGCATGTCTTGACATCAAAGAGTCTTCAGGCAGCCTCTCTCTACTGTTCTTTTTCTGGTTCTATGATAAAATTTTTCACCTTTGCCTTATCCTGAACATGGCATGATTGTCTTTGTTTCAGAATGGTTTTCTCAGTGAGTCTCCTAACTCCTTCCCCCCAAATTGTGGCTTGTACAGGCAATAGCTTGTCATGAGCTTGCCTTTATTTCTAAGTCTATGTGACCTTGCAGTTCCAATGCCAAGTATCATCTTACTCTGATGGCCTCTGCGTGGCTCAGCTTAAACTCTCAAGAGGCAGATCCTGTCATTGGTAGTTGTCTATTCATAAAGGTGTTTCCTCCGGACCTTACTGTATAAAGTCTTCACAAAGACCTGCAATATGGATCCAGAGCCCCAAAGCAAAGGTTCAGGTTCAGTATGCTATCTTGAATTAAAAAAAAATAGAGAGGTAACCAATATTTATAAATATTTTTATTAAAGTATTTAGTAAAACAATTTTGATCTTGACTTTGGAAATATATATATTTATCTAGGTTATTATTCTATGGGGAATGATTTATTCATCCATGACAAAATGTAACTGATGTGTCTTGAGTATTATACTAATATTATAAAACCAGAGGCAGAAGCAAGTCTTCATTCCTGGGTTCAACTTTGTTTCCGCAGAACAGGGATAATGTCTATTACTCAAAATCTATCTTGAGTATATCTGTGTATTTTGTAGGTACTTAGTAAATGTTTAGATGGCTGGTCACTGGCAGAAGTGTGTATGCACCCATATTTAATGTAGGTTGTCCAAATGATGCCCATATCTCAGGCTTCTGAATGTTAGTCATGCCAATAGTACCTTATGTAATAGGGTATGGGGGTGGAGATGCTGATAAATGACGTTCCCATTCTCCTTTTCTTAGTTGTGGGTCAACTGAGATAGACCAAAGATTAAGGAAGAAGGGGAGATGAATAATTTTATTACTCATTAAAGCCAAAGTAGAGAATAAGACATAGTTGTCACACACAATGGGCTTCCTAATAGCCTTGCCTCTTTCTCCTGCCTCTTTCCCTCCCCTCTTTGAAGTACAGGCCTATTGTCAAAAGTGGACTAATGAAAGCGCCAGCTCTAGGTGGAAAACTTCAAGGAATTGCTAACTCCAATCTTATTCAAATTGTTATCGGGATGAAAAAAATGATGAAAAGCTACTTGACTTATTTTATGATGATAATACGACCTTGATACGAAAACTAAAGGAAATTGTGAATAAAGCAAATTATAGGCCAGTTTTATTTTTTATTATAAACAATAAGGCTTACATAAATATTTAGCAAAGGGAACCTACTTGTTTATAGACAGACAGAAGTGAATTTACTCTGGTGATAATGAAATTTAAGCCTCAGAGTCTTTAAATGACAAGAGCTCTTTCGAAGTCATGTTGCCTAATGTGTAGGTCTCAGGTCCTGCAGAACCTGGGTTATCTCCTTTCATGTGTACGCACACAAAACTATATAAACAATATGGACACACCACGAGCAATTAGGGCTTACTCTAAAAATGCTGGAATCTATGAGCATAACCACAATAATAGCAAAAAGAAGGTATATGATCATCTAAAGACATAGAGAAAAAAAAGCATTGAATATATTTCAATGTCAATTCTTAGAAACAGAATAGAATTTATTTGATAAACGGTAACTACCAAGACCTGCCACCCAGCGTTGTGCCTTATTGTGAAATGTTAGAAGCATGTCCTTGAAGAAACAAGGCAACGTACCCATTATTCCCATTGCTAGTTCTATTCTACATCAGCCTTGGGGTTATAGCCAACCCATTAAGACAATGCAAACAAATAGTATGAAAGTGGAAAAATATGAAACAGATTTTATTTGAAGACAAATCATTGCATTTATAGAAATACCCCAAAGAATCTAATGATGAATGAATTACTAAAAGATTCAGCAAATTAATCTAATGCAAGCTTAAAATGCCCCAATCAATGACCTACTGGGGCACAAGCAAAAATCTATTAAGATTTTTATAATAAAAAGATGTTTACAAAATAAAAACTTTGTTATAGATTGATGCACTTGATGCAGCTGCAACCAAAAGCACATTATGGGTTGATAAATTAAGAAAATTCATATGAAAGCAGTAAGAATTATCAAGAAAAGAAAAATAATAAGGAAGTAGCATTCACTCTGCAAGACATCGATCTATTATGAAACTGTAGAATTTTAAAAATCATGTGGTGGTGGTGCCAAAACACTCATGTAGACCAATAGAACACAATGGAGAGTCCAAACAGAGATCTGTATAAGCAGGGAAGCTGGGGAGACAGCAGCATAGATTGGTGAGAAAATCAGGGCTGCTCAATAAATGGTGCTGGGACACCTGGATAAAATACTGGGGGCCAAAGATCTTCTGTCTTTCTCCCACAAGATGTGCAAGTCAAATCTAGATAGAATATACGTGCAAATGTGATCAGCCAAACTTCAAGCTTTTGAAGAACATATGGAAAAGTATTATTATGACTTTAGCATGGAGAAAGATTTTATAAATAAGCCACACGAAGCATAAGACATAAAGAAAAATGATAGATATATCTGACAGAATCAAAAGGTAAAATTTCTTTTTTTTTATTGTCTCCTGATGCTGTCTTTATTTCTTTATTTTTTTACAGCACAGTGAAATCATATAAAATCAAGTGTCATGATTTACATTTTCAAAAATGAGTCAAAATCAAGGAGCTGATTATTGGTAAATAACGATTGAATGTATATAAAATCAAGTTGGTTTAACACATAGGCCTAAATGCATATATTCTAACAAACTTCTACTCTTATACTTATTTATGGTGTAGCAATACAAAAATGAGTGTTCACTATACCACAGCTCATAAGAGGAAAGAAGACAAAAATTACTCAAGTATTTAACATAACCGTACCAAGCAGTGCATGTTGAGGGTTTCGCGAAGTTCTAACTTTTCAGAAGGTAAAATTTCTACACAACAAAATACATGATACAATAGGGTTAGAAGAGGAGGCACTGACAAGAAGTAGATACCTGCATCACACAAAGGCAATAAATGATGAGTGAGATGGACATTAGCCACGCCTGCATGTTTTGCACGCCCTTCCTGATACTTGGCGAATTCCCTAGCATGTGACTTACTGCTCCCACCAAGCCTAAACCAGCTCAGGCTTTGGCAGGGGGCCTAGGTATGCATCACTGGTCAGCTACAGTGGAGTAAGACTTTGATCAGAAAGAAAGCCCGTGGCTTTAGGGGACAGCAGGCAGTGTTTCCAGCTGTCAGTCTCCGGGCTCATTACTGGCACACTCAGTGTTGCCAGCAGCGAGGCCTTGGCCGTGACAATCCTGCAGTGTGGTTTGGGCAAACCACAGACCTCCCTCCCAGTCAACTCCCTGGTCCTTCCAGAGATTCCATTAGTTGCCCAACATCCTTGTAGTACCTAACTTTTCTGCTTAAACTAGCTAGAGTGTGTTCTTCTGCTTCCAAGTAAGAACAATGACTAATAGAATTCATATTGAGAGTATATCAGCAGCACTTATGGAATCAGCACAAGACTTTAAAAATGAACAGGAAATTCAGAGGAGAAAACTTGGACTGAAGGGCTAATTAGTGTATGAAAAGATGCTTAACAGTTCTGTAATCAGGGAAATGGAAAGTAAACAGCCAAAAATGCTTCACACCCACCACATAAGAAAACATCAAAAATCTGCTAAGAGAAACTGAAGGTGAGGATGTGGTCAAAGACAGCCCATCCCTGTTGCTGATGACTGATAAATTGGTACAGCCATGTGGAAGGGCATGCAGTGTACCAATTGGGAGCTGTGCAGACCTAAGACACACAAGCACGTGCTCTGGAGAAGCCCTTTCCACGTGCATGCTCATGGAGGGCTGCATACAGATGTTCCCAAGAGTTGTTTGTAATAGTGAAGGTTTGACACCAACCCTGACAGATGAGAGGAGGATAAATATATACATCATGTCCTTCGTAGTCAATTACATTTCATGTAGCAGTTAAAATGGGTTAACAAAACAAAGAAGGTACCAGGAATAAATATCAAAAAAATGTGGAGCGACAGAAGAAAGAGAGAGAGAAATGAAATACCGAACAGTGTCGTGCCATGTTTGCATTTGTTAACAAACCAACAAAAACTCTGTATAATTTAGGGACATGTGCATAGGTGGTAAAAACATTAAAGTCACGCACATAGGGGGAACTCACCAGTTTTGGATGATGTTTCGGGTGCAGGGATGATGAGTGTGAAATAGTGGGTATATTGTATCCATTACACTATTCCCCTCTATGTGTGTGTATTTGCCATATTTCCTATTAAAAGGTCAATGAAGAACTTTATAGATGTATGAGTGAAAGAAGACAAAGAGTAGGAGGAAGTGGAGAGGACCCAGCTCAAGACGGTTCCGTCCCATACAGTATAAAAACAAGCGACACTTCGTCACCCTTTACTATTCGTCTCCTCTGGCATTGGGCACACATCCTGCTTCTTAAACTCCAAGTCAGTTAAACAGGCACACACCATGGGATTCCATAGAATAAAGTCATAGCTCCATGAGGCTGTATTCTCCTGCATGAACATCCTCGTAGACATTCAAAAATGCTGGTTCACTGACTGACTGAATCAATAAATCACTATCAAGGTAATTAAATAACCAAAATAGCAACAAATGCACTGCATGGTGGGGTGACAACCTTAGGTGTCAGAATATAAAGGTACTTAAAACAATAAAAGATAGTCCAAATGGTCCTTGAAAATCCTTAGAAAAACCCCACGTTTGCGGGAAGTCAGTCTCACTGAGCTTTAACATACCTCATCTCCAGCTTTGGAATCATGTTTTGTTTCAGTTAAAAAGTCATAAAAGTATAAAAAGCAGATAGATGTCTTGTATTTGGGGATAAAGTTACACTAAAATCATGTATCTCTGAATACTGTAATCACACTCAGGAAGGGGGGAAGTCTATGCTACCAGAGCGTGAGGAACCTGTGCTTAACAGAACACTTTTGCCTCCCATGTCAGGGTTGCTGTTGGGTGTGAACTCAGGGAGTGGAATACCAGATAGAATCATGTGCTTTTTTAAATCACTGTGTATCTCTCCGTTGTCTTTCTGGACCAAGCAAACACAACTGAATTTACATGAGTTCACTGAGAACATCACATGACTCAACCTTAAATGGAATTGTTTCATCATTACCAAACAAATCATAATTAACTAAAGCATGCTAGAAAACTGTGGTTTTACAAAAGCCACATCCTTCAAACATGCTCATTAATTAATGACTTCATACTCAATCGTTTATTGTGGGTTAATTCACAAGACGGCAACATCTCTAAAACCACCGCTATACTGCATTTCTACCCACTGCTGCACCTGTCCCTGAAAAATTCACAGCTCGTCCTAATTTTTCACTGTGCATGTGCCTGCCACATAGTATATTCCAACATGTCAACCCAGGAAGAGGCATTCTCAAGAGCGTGATACATACAGTGTTTTCTATAGCCCCGCTCTTCAGAGTTTTTATGCCAAATTGAAGGCAGGCTTATCAAATTTTCAAATGACAAGAGGCTCAGATATATAGACAATATTTTCAAATGCAAGAGAGAGAGAAAGGAAGAAAACTTGACAGTTCGGATTGGTAAGATAAATAAAACAACATGGAATTTAAAAGCCCTTAAATGTAAGGCTCTGAACCTGAGTTGAAAAATCAGCTGCTCAGACAAAAAAAAAAAAAAAAAAGGAAGAAAGCTGTCAGAAATATCGCATTTGAAAAAGAATTCCACATTTTAATCACCCAGATAATAAGTTGCTTGGGACTTCATATAGAAAACAAACATTTCAGTGGGAGTGAATGAACCAAATTCAGAGAATACCATAAACTTAAAGATGCTACAGATTTAAGCATATTAATATGTCACAGTTTGTCACATATTAGCAGTCTATTAACCATTTGGGTTGATTTTTTTTTCTTGCTGTGGGGCGGTTTGATGCTTTGTGGGATATTTAGCAGCATCCCTGGCTTCTACCCACTGGATGCCAGAGGCAGCACTTTCTCCCCACCCTCCAGTTGTGATAGTCAAAAATGTCTTCAGACACTTGCCAAATTTGTCCCTGATTGAAAACCACTGGTCTCACCCAACCAATGATTTTAAAGTATGGCAGCTGGCTTCCCGGATAGAGAAAGAGGAAGCTTCCCCTTGTCTCAAGACCTGGGCATGGAAGCCCCAGAACGTCACATTTGCCACATTCTTTGAGTCAACAGCCCAGACTGCAGGGGAAGGAAAATGATTCTAACTCTTAATGAAACAGAGGCAAAGAATTGTGGCCAGCCTTAGTCTACCACACACGTAGCCTGTCTTCTAGCTGGCTCTGGAGACTTCTTTCCTGTTCTAAGACCCCTTTTCTCTGACCCATTGTATTCTCATACTCTATAAGCCTGTTGTGAGATGTCACTTCCTACATAGTGGAATGACATCCTGGCAGAGAATCAGCGCCAACGGCTTTGGGTCAGACAGTCCTAGGTTTAGATTCCATCTTTGACACTTACTGATTTGTGTGACTTTGGTGAACTTTTAAAGTCACGATGCCTCCATTTCTTCACTTGACCTACATCTCTATAGTACTACCCCATAGAGTTGCTGCAGATGTTCAACACAAATCCCTGCCCACAGCTCCTGGTGTTTGGTAAATGTTCCATAACTGTTTATTACTACGTAGTATTACCAAGGCCTTATCTTCAGCTTCTACTTGTGAATTTCCACGAGGTTCATGTTAAGGGCAGCCATCACAAAGTGACTTCTACAGCACTTTGTAGCCTCTAAGGCTCTCTGTAAAATCCTTCCTCTCACTTATGTTAACCTGGAAAAGCCTCCTCTCCCTGTACGGCCTCACCATCTCTATTGTCCAAATGGAATGCATGGTGTCCCCAGCTATGGTGTTCCATGGTGCCATCTCTATTGCTGTGGTGAGGATAATTTTGGTGGAAAGGATTATTTCCCAATTTGAATCCAAACTGAAATCAGTCCTTTTTTCTATTGAGAATGAACATGATAACCATATTACTTATCTGTAAAATCAATAATCACCTTGTCTTGAATATAGCAGTTCAGGTTTCAACAAGTTAACTGTGTGCTTCTGTTGTCCTATTAAAGCAGTCCATGAGCATAACATTTTTGTAGAGGGAATTTGTTCTTAAATAATTAGATTAAATGAGGTTTAAGTTGCCTGACTATTGAGATGTTATGATTTTATTTTAATCTGTGTGCATTTCTTAAGGTCTATTAAGTTATATCAAAACTGTTTAGAAATGGCCCTGGCTAGTGTGGCTCAGTGGATGGAGTACCAGCCTGCGAACCAAAGGGTCACTGGTTCGATTCCCAGTCTAGGGCACATGCCTGGGTTGCAGGCCAGGTCCCCAGTAGGGGGTACATGAGAGGGAACCACACATTGATGTTTCTCTTCCTCCCTTGCCCTCTCTAAAAAAAACTGTTTAGAAATGAATGTATAGAGGAATGAGGGGTAAGAATTAAGTCCAGGGGAGTATGATTTTGTAAGGCATAAAAATTATGCAAACATATTTAGTGAGAGGTGGTCTTTATGTGTTTATAAAGTAGTCATTAAAATTCACTCGAACTTGAACAATAAAATCTCAGTACAAGTACCAAGTAAGTATCCAGGTGGTATCAGATTTCTGTTCTCTTTGAGACCACCACCTACACAAGGTTTCCTCAGACATGAGGGACAGAAGCCTTATCTAAAAAAAGCAGGGAAGAGAAACAGAATTTGGTGTAGGAAATATGACAGGGCTGGATAGCTGGCCAGAGTTCCAGAAATGTGATTTGCCCAAGAATGGTAAGAACAAAGACACTTATAGCAAATTCCTCAAAGACATCTTAGATGTGGCGAAGTCTGGGATTAAAATGAATGGATTTGTTTAGCTGCATCCAGCATAAGATAGGATGTCTTTCCACACTGATGAAACTGGAAGATGAGGGGGAAAATCACCCACCTGCTCTGGGATAGATGAGAGAGCAGAATGATTAGAAGGCAACAAAGTCAATCTCAGGTAGCGTGTGCTCTGAAAAAATTTGACAGGAAGACAGCTGCAGTTAGAAGGCACCGTGTGGGCCAACCTGAACCAGGAAGTCTCAGACTGATTAAAAGAACATCTTGGCTTAAGATTGTCTCTTAGAATTAGTTCATATGCAGGCTGATTTCTGTTCAGTCATTTTAAGAAATATTTTTTATGTAGTTCCAACTGGTCAAGTAGGTATATTTTGGGGGATTTGGGTAGATAACACTTTTATGTTTCTCTACCCCCAAATACACAAATTCTTCCTCCTTTTTTAAAAACTAATTCTCACCAATGTGACTTAAGGCCTCCACCACACTACTGAAATGATTATCTCAAATATCCCTGAGAAATTGCTCTTTGAAAAACCCAATGTGTTCCTAATATTAACTCTCCTCAATATTTGTGAAGCACTAGATGCTGTTGATCATGCACCGCTTCTTTAAGCCTTCTCTCTGAACGTTTTTGTTCTGTCATCTTCTCTGAGGACCTCTTTTCCACCCATGCCCATCTTTCACACCTTTGTTTCTGTCTGCTCACTCCCTCCGAAAGCTTATCCACTCTCGTTTCTTCAGCTACTACTACCAGGAAAATAGATTTCAAATCTAAACTTCAAACGATGAGTCTAGTTGTTTAGGTTATAACACTGTCTAAAGGACATGTGTGCTTAGATGGCACATCTATATTAGGACAGGACAAACTCAACTACAAACAAAGATGCCCAGAAGACAATGAAAAAAAGCTTTATTGCTGCTCACAGCACACCCGATTGCAGCAGTTTGCTAGCTTCCCAAAAGTGATTCAGGGACGCAGATCCTTTCCTAAACATGTGGCATCCAGACCAGACCCAGATGTGGAAATGGCATATATCCCTTCCAAGTACATCCTATTGGCCAGAACCTACTCACTTGATCCCAACTTAACTTGAGGGAGACTCATAAATGTAGTCTTCATGTGAGCAGAAGAGGAAACAAATTGGGTGGGATTTGGTAAACACAGAATATTTCCTGTACAGCAGCATTCTCCCCCATGCTCAATCCAACTCAAATTTAATTCATCATTTTCTTCCCCAAAGTGCAGTACGCCAACTATAACAAACTATTTCCGATAGTCATCCAGTACTTTTTTGTGAATATCTCAAGATTAAAAACATTATCTTTAACAAATCATTCTACTTTATTTCTTCTATAAAAATTTGACACCAAAACTTGTTATTTCTTCTTTTAAAATATCAGTTATACATTCTCA
>VMDR010021991.1:0-16487 GCA_007922815.1 Macrotus californicus
AACCCTAAAAAGCTCTTGCTTATGTAAGTTATGTCAACTGATATTTACTTGCTAGGATTTAAAACTGACAAAATATTATTTATTCACTTATAAAAATAACATGATTTAAAAAATACTGTAAACCCATGGCATGTTACCATAAATCACATATTTTTTATGAAAAATAACTATTTTTAACACAAAAATATTTAGTAAGAAAAATGGTATCGTTTTATATATTTGCAGTTCTCATTAGAGTTTGACTTAATAGAATAATTTTGCATTCTCATATCTGTTTCTGCATTATCTGTGGCAATTTATTTTAGTTGAAGATAATCCAGCCTCATATAATTAACGTAATTGTGGTTATTCTTATTTGACACTACACTAAAACTTGATAACTATAGTTTCTTAAAATTTAGTTGCATAGATTAATATGAATGAATTTTTTGTACTCAGTTATACTAAAACCACTGATTTATCTTGCACTTTGAATGGATCTTTTATTCATACATGATTTGGTAACATGATGCATTGGTCATTTGGAAAATATTGGTTCACTGGGTTATGCAGCTCTTCCAAATGTTGGCACATTTCATATACAATATCAAAAATGGGCTTTTGTTAATGTTACCACAATCTAAGAAGACAAGACATTTAGGGGTTGGAATGTTGTCAAGTTCATGGTGGACCATTCAAGTTTTCCAAGATTCTAATTAAGCTAGGATTTTACCATTGGCAACAAATACTATCAGCTGTTTTACTTCATGTGACAAGCTCATTTTATACATTTTTTAGAAACTGTCTGCCAAATACACAAGTCTGAATAACTATAGTTTGTATGTTGACCCTTCTTTGAAGTAAAGTAAAAATAGGGTTTTTTTTTAATACCCCTTCCCCCCTTAAAAAGAGGCTAGTTCAGCTTGCGACTCAAACAATCACACGAGTGCTTTTCCTCGAGGCAACCCTTATACTTCTGCACATAGCAAAAGTGCTTTCTGTGTGGGGAGTAACTAAGGAATGGGCATGGGGTTTTATTTTATCTTACAAAGATGATTTATTTATTTATTTATTTATTTTCAGAGAAAGAGGAAGGGAGGGAGAAAGAGGGAGAGCAACATCAATGTGAGAGAGAAACATCAGTTGGCTGCCTCTCACATGCCCCCAACCAATGACTTGCCCACACCCCAGGCATGTGCCCTGGACTGGGACTTGAACCAGTGACCTTTCGGTTCACAGGCTGGCGCTCAACCCACTGAGCCACACCAGCCAGGGCTGGGCTTTTATTTTAGAGTGATGAAAGTGTTTTGGAACTGGGTAGAGGGTAGGGTTGCACAATATTGGGAATGTTCTAAGTGTCACTATACTTTAAAATGGTTTGTTTTATGCTAGTTGAATTTTGCCTCAATAAAACAGTAAAATGAAGTGCTTTATGTGTCATTTCCATTTCATCACAGGGGCTATTAAACAGATCTCGAGTTAGTAAAATTAATTTTTGATTGCTTTGTCAAGGACATCCTTAAGTGAAACTGGCATTTTGTTGAATATCAGTGCATGTTAGTGAAGATGATGGCCGCTAGTCCAGGTGGGGACCACTGCCTTGAATTGGCTGTTACCACCTCTGCTTTTGTACCATCAGTTCAAATGTCAACATGGTTAAAAAAAGACAAATAAGTTCTTAGTCCTATTATTAAAATAGTTTGACCCACATTGGTCCCTGAAAGAGTCTTAGGGCTCCCTAGGGACCTGTGGACCACACTTTGAAGATGCTCCCTGCCGAATTTGAGTTGAACTGACCCACCCCAGCAGTAGAGGTGCAGGGTGGCCACTGGAAAACCCCTGGAGATTTGAATCACTTACATGTGGATCCAATTCTAGTTTCTATTTGCCCCTGGGCAGGTGGTTCCTCAAAAGCTGAGAGTCCCAGCTACCCTGTCTGCTGGGGTAGGAGGTCAAGGAGATACGGAAGGGTTATGAGAGTTTGGGGAACCATATAAAAACCATACAAAGCACCCACTGAACGGGAAGGGACTTTTATCATTAAGCAGCAGGACCTAGTTTTTCGGAGGCTGCGTTTTGGGGCCCTTCGGGGGCCCGCTTGACCTTGGGAAGCCTCCATCAATCAACTTTTCCATCTATCTTAGGCTACTTCAAAGAGCCCCTGAGCAGCTGGAAGAACATTTTCAGCTTTGAAGATAGCAGGGGGAAGAAGGCTGAAAGGGTAGTAGTGGGAGGAGGGGAGGAATTTAGAGGGGTAGAAGGGGCCTCTCACATGAGAAATAGGGCAGCAAGACTCCCTCACTGAGCTGGTTTAGTTTTCTATCTCTTTTCTTTATTCACCACACAAAGTTTAGGGCTTTGTTTTCAGGCAAAGTCCCCCCAGATCCCATCCATTGGTTTGACTTTTCATAGGGTACAAAAAGTTTCCAAACTCATTACCTTAAAGAACCCTTACATACCTCCATGAGCTGAGTAATGTAGCGATTAGGATCCCACAGGGCCAAGGAGAAAACTGAGGCATAGAAAAGGGTAATAAAGAACAAGGGGAGGCACTACGATTCAAATGTCTTTAGACTCAGACCAGGATTCCTTTCCTTTGCTCCTTGGTAGGCCCTTTCCTTTCAAGTGAGTTTTCAAGGCCAGGCAGCAGTTTTCTCTTTCTCATTTAGAGAAAATTTGGTAAGATCTACCCTAACTGTAAGCAGGTGGGCAGGCAGTAGTGGAAACAAAGTGCAGTATGAAGTATGCTCTGGGAATCAAACCGTTTGGGTTCAAACCCTGATCTTTACACCTCCTATGTAAAGTGGGGGAGAGTAACACTACCTGCTCATTGAGTTGTTAACATTACATTAGATATACATGTAAAGCACTCATACAGCATCAGCACATCTTAAGGTTCAATCTTGTTATGGATTATCAGAATGAGGAGGCACAAATAATGATTTTATGGCACAGAGAAATACCTCCTGCATCCTATGTATTAGTTAAAGATTCATTTTAAAATTCTTTAATCTAGATTAAAATCAAACATGGTGATATTCAGCCTGAAGACAGGTCAAAGTGACATGCCAACAATTTGCCCTCTCCTTGTGGATTCCTGGGGAGCTGTGGGGATTGGCTGAATCTTTGCCCTGAGCCTCCTCTTTGGGGAAGCTGTTCTAGAGTGGAGTGCTAGCTTTGATCTAATCAGAGGCCACCCAACTGTGGAAATCCATCCTTCAGCCTTTACCTGAGCAAAGGTTTAGGTAGCAGAACTTGTGCCCAGAGGGGAAGGAAACTGATGGCAACCTGGAGAAACAGGTGGGAAACCTTATATTTTAGTTGATAATCATCTATCCTTTGCACTTACTCTTTCCTCTCTCATTCCATAAAGGCTATAATCATATAACAGAATGGGGAAATGAGGACAGCAAATATAAAGAAAAAATAAAATAAATAAAAAATAAAAATGCAAAGTTGAGGCTGGAAGGAAAAACCACTGCTGATATGTGGATCCAAAGGACCAACAATAGGCCACCACGGAGCTTCAAATTTAGCCTTGGGCTTTCTGGAAGCCAAGGTGAAAAGACACACAATCAGCTGCATAACACTAATTATCAGAAAGGGAGCACACCTGTTTCTGTGGGAGGACAGCAAATTCTTTTTTAACTTTGAACTTGAATGTAATTTCTTTTTTAAAAAATTATTTTATTTATTTATTTTTAGAGCAAGGGGAAGGGAGAGAGAAAGAGAGGGAGAGAAACATCAATGTGTGGTTGCTTCCCATGCACCCCCTACTGGGGACCTGGCCTGCAACCCAGGCATATGCTCTGACTGGGAATTGAACCTGCGACCCTCTGGTTTGCAGGCCGGTGCGCAATCCACTGAACCACACCAGCCAGGGCTCAAATGTAATTTCTTACTTGAGATTTTATTTCACGTGACGATGCCATGAAGTGTGCAGTACAGCATAATTTTTGTTGTCAGTTGGGTTTGGATTTGAATTTTTCGTGCAGCTATTCTGTGCTGCAGCTTGTTCATCTGTAAAATGGAGATAATAACGGTACCTATTATAGCTGTGAAGATTCAATTAGATGAACTGTATAAATAAATATTAACTATTAGTTAATCAAGAAATTTGACTGCCCACTACTACTTACCATGCGTAATTCTAGGTGCTGGGGATGATGAATAGAACAAACAAGACTCTTATCTTCAAGTAGCTTTTACATGGGAATGAATAGAAAGGTAACAAACATGAAAAAATGGGTAAATTATTGTAGAAAGTACTATGAAGAACACAATACAACAAATACAAGGATAGATTTGATTTTACTGGTTCTCTCAGCCATTTTTTAGTGAAGTCAAGGGTAGAATGTTAAAATGCAACTCTGAGGAGGTAAATCTGTTAGGGCCTAAGGTAATTCAGTACTGGTACGTAGAATTCTTCTGCAGGCTGTTGCAGATGGGTTACAATTTATTTATTTTTATTTGAAAGCTCACTTTATCCCGCTGAGCTTTAGTTGAAGTAGTCAAACTAATACTATTTCAAAAACAGTATTATAAGTAGAACCTTGAGCACACTAAGTTTACATGCTTATATTAACTTTAACCTCATCACAACTACAGGTGAAATATACTGTGTACTAAAGTTCTATTTCACTGGTTAAGTAGAGTGAGGCATTGTCTTGTTCACAGAAATAGAGCTAGGAAAAGATGCCTCTTAAAAATCTGTAGGATCACCTTTGGCTTTTCTTGTTCGCCCATTTTCCACCTGATTGTCCTTCCTTCTCCATCTGGGCTTCTCCACCAGCTTTTCGATCACCGCGGGCATTCCTAAAGACTGAAGCCCCGCCCCTCATGGGGCGTGACCAACGATTCGGGCCCCCGTCCCCTCCCAACCCACGACGGCCCGCCCTCTTTTCCGGACCGAGAGCCGAGGGCCCGAGCGTGCGCGCGCGCCTCCGCTTGCGGCCCGGCTCTGTGTCGGGAGCGCGCTCTGTGTGGCCGCTGCCGCCATGTTGTTGTGGTTGTGAAAGGCGGCGGCGACGGAGGAGGACCCCGACGAGACATTCCAGCGGCCCTGGCGCTGCCCCCCGCCGGCCCTGGCTGGGAGCCTCGTGGGGTGGCGGAGGAGGCCGTGCCGTGGCGGGCCTCGCCATGTCCTGCCGCCCGGTAAGTAGCCCACCACTGCTCCCCGCCCCCCCGTCTCCTCCGGGTGTGAGGAGGAGCTGGAGGAGGGGCCGGCCTCGGTCCGGGAGCGGCGGCTGTCACCCTGTGGAGGAGGCGGCGGCCCGCGGGGGGCTGTGGAGCGTGCGTGGCCCAAAGAGGGGTTTTCTGGGCGGCGGCGGCCGCCGCCAGGGGGAGGCGCGGGGAGTGGAACCCAGTGGCCGACTCGGCCTGGACCCTCGGCACCGGGGAGTGGGTTCCCGGGCCCGGGCGGCCTTCCCGGACCTGGCGGGACGGGCCCATAGGGCTAGGGGTGTGAAGCGCTACCCCCGGAGCGTCCGCATAAATGCCCACGGACCCTCGGGAGGTGAGTGTGCACCCCTCTTCTGGACCGGGATTTTGGGAGTCTGCCGCGGCGAGAGGCCAGAGGCCGGGGGCCAGTGGAGCCCCTGCGGTGAGCGCCGCGGGCCCGGGACTTGTGGGAAGGAGGAGTGGCCGCCTGACTGTGTGGCTGGGCATTCTCCTGACCTGGTAGTACTTGGGTGGGAAGGATGGTTCGGAGGCGGTTGAGAAAGCTCAAGGAACGCTGGTCACACAGCTCTGCAAAAGATTACAGTGTTATTTCTTAGGTGGAAATCATGCTGCTTGCTGTATTATTGCATTGTGCTGTTTAGGACCCCTGAGATAGTATCGTTGCTTGTACTTCGGGCTGGAAAACCTACCTAAAAGTAGTGGGGTAAATTCAGTGGGTAAATAATGGGGTCAATTCCACTTTACTAAACTCCTTTTGGGTCTGGTAATCTCACCTGCAGGATATGCACAGGAGCCACTACTGTTAGGTATTGATGTTTAGGTGTCTTTTCCAGAGCAAGGCCTAAATTCTTGACTGTTTTAGTATCTTGATATCCACTTTGTTATCTGATAGGATCTGTTTTTTTTCACAATGAAAAAAAAGTGCGCATAGTTTTCTAGTTGAGGTTCAACTTAGTTTCTCATAATGTGACAGTGATGCCATGGAGGCCTGGGTTGAATTACAGGAGATGATTTTTTTTTTTTTAATGTAAAATGCTTGTGATTCGTACACTGAGGGGTGGCCAAGACCTCTCCTTTTCAATTTTAGTATATGTGCTGCCGAAGCGAGCCCAGGACCGCTCCTTTTCAGATTCGAGGCACTTTCTGTAGGGCAAGAGTTGTGGTCCCACAATTGTTTTTGTGCAGAATGACACCGTTTTGAGTAAACTCAGCCCAGTACTTATGCAATATTAAACTAACTTCTAGAATTTTAGATTGGCTGCTTATGAAGGCCTCTTTCAAATATCTAGTTTTTTTAAAACCTGATTTTAGAGGGGTGGTGAGGGGGGAGAGAGAGAAACACCGATTTGTTATTCCATTTATTGATGCACTTATTGGTTGCTTCTTGTATGTGCACGGACTGGAGATCGAACCCACAACTTTGGTGTATGGGGTCGATGCTCTAACCAACTGAGCTACCTGGACAGGGCTATGAAGGCCTCTTTCAGCTCTAATTACCTCCCTCATTTTCAGATGACCCAGAGCCGTTCTTGTGTCCCCCAGCACAGTTGTGCAGCCCCACTTGTAGTTAATGGAAAGCCATGGGAGGACCCAAGTTTCTCAGCTTTTAGGCCAGATTCTTTAGTTCAGGACTTAGCTAGTTAAATACTGGTCATCAGTATAAATTGCCTAAAATGCTGTTTCCTGGGCCTCACACAGGACCAGGTGAAGTAAGACCAGGCGAAGGAGGGGTCCGGGAATCCATCCTTACAAAGCTCCCTGCATAACTCTGGTCAGCCAGGGTTGTGAATTTCTGCTTTGGGTCACCTTTGGTATTCCAGAAGATTCTTATTAATTACAACTTATGTGAGAGTGCTTTTTGCTTACAGATCTCTAAGAATTTGAGAGGTAGAGAAGAAGGGGAAACGTGAGAAACTGAAAATGGAGCATCTTCTAATATATTGGATTTATGTAGGGGAAACAGATTTGTTGCCAAAAGTTATGTGTGCTTGTCTTCAGGAACACACCTGGTAAAATTAGGTGCTTCTTGACTGGAGGTATATCCAGGGATGTATGGAAGAATCCAGCGGAAAGAAGCAGTGAGGGAAAGGCAGTGAGTTTCCTGGCTCACAAAGGGGTCCACCAGAGGTACTTTCCCCCAAGGCATAATGGTTGCTCCTAAACCATGTTTCTAATGAAGTGAGGGTAGAGTGGGTGAGTTAGCAGTCTTTTGAGGTAAGGGTTGTGAACTGGGAAGGTTTATTGTGAAAAGTGCATGAAATTTGCCCTAGGCCATGAGGAGTGGTAAAGTCAGTTTTCAAATCTGTTGTAGTTCTGGTTAACACCTTACGTGGTAAAGTGGAATGCTGAGTTATGAAGGAAGTATTCATATTGCAGAGGGGGATGTGGGGTGTACCCAGCTGTGCCCTATAAGAGCAAGAGGCCATGTCTGTTTAGCTCCTTGGTGTCCAGTACTAGCTGGAGTTCCCAGCATAATACGCCCTTAGATACTTGTTGAGTAAATGAATAGTACTGAGATGGGGAAAAGAACTGCTATGGTGGTTGATAGCAATGTTAGTAATTAAGAGCTACTTGATATGTTGCATTGGATTAAAGAGACAGTTTTTAGCTCATGTGGTTTGGAGCTTTGAGTGCTTTAAGAGATTCTGTTTTCTAAAGACTGTCATTGGACACAATCTTGTCCCCTAGTTTTTATGCCTTAAATGTGTCTTTGAAAAATGTGTCTTACATTTTTTAGGTATTAGTGACTTTCTTTAGGATCACCTTTTATTGGATGCAGAGACATTTAAAATAGGGGGAAACTGTAGATTGGTATAGAGTTTGTGTCATTGACCATGTGATTGCTGTTGGGAATGTCGGTTATCTGGGCTTCAATTTTATCATCTACTTGTTGATCTCAAATAGTTTCTTCAGCCTTATTCTGCAGATCTTTAATAATTTTTAACTATTTGGTATTCATCTCAAAGGCAGATGAATCTTGTTAATTAAAAAAGGAACATTTTGCTTGGATTCTGCTTTTAAGCTTTGGGATTTTAGATGTTCAGAAGCACTCTGGAAATTGAGTACATATTGCAAGTATTATGCAGGAACAGCATGCTCATGCTGTTGTAATTCACTTAGTGATGAAATCAAACGGATTTCACATAGAGAACTTCATAATTTAGTGTGAAGCCACAAGGTTAAGGATGGTTTGGGGGAAGTTTGTGCAATTTATGTGGCCAGTTGTTTCTTACAGTCCACCCAATGCTGTAATTTTCTATGGTGAATTTATATGTAGTTTTACATTCAGTGAAATGTTGAGCATACACAAAGTATGAGATCAAGTCTGTATTGAATTGAACTAGGATTCCCAGTAAATCTAGAGGCTGCCCAAATTAACATTCATTACTACTTTTAATCTTAATTTTATGATACCAGTGTTGATATAATGCTTTCACCTTCACTTTTGTATCTGAAACTTAACATTACCTTTTAAGTACATATTTCTCTCAGATGTTCAAAATGAAAATTACTGTAGCATGAGAGTGGATAAATCCTGGGTTCAAACCTAAAGTTGTGCCCCTCATTAGCTATGTTGTTTCTGGCAAGCCACGTAAGGCCTCTGAGCTTCAGTTTCCTCATTAGGAAAAGAAAGAAGAGCAACTTCTCTATCTCACAGTGTGTCCGGGAGGATCAAATGAAATGATATATATGGAAAGCAATCTAAAATGTAGGGGATGATACTAGAACCCTATTGCAGTAGAATCTTGTTTTATTTTCTTGGAAGAGTTGGCTTGTGGAGTAGTGGTAAACTTGCTACCAGTTCTCAAGTACAGAATTTACTAATGTAACTGATACGGCAACAGAAGATTTCTGTTTCTGTACTTTGCCTAGAGAAACCTTTCAGCTCTTGCATCCCAACTACCCATAGGAATAGTCACAGTGTTGCAGGAACTTCAGAGGGATCTGGAATGTCTCACATGTGTGCCAGATTTTACACTTGGAACAGGACTTGCTGGATTTCACCTATTTTGTTATATTGGAGCTGTGGTCAAGGTGGCAGGGTCATGGAGTTTAGTACATTCTGTGTGCAGTTGTGGTATCTTTTCTAAATGGGAGGTAGCAACGTCATAGGGTAATGAAGTCTATATGGTGATTTTAAGTCATCATCTCCTTCAAGACAATAGGAGTTCTCATCATTGACAAATGTGATTTTAAAAAAGATTAAAAAAGAAATAGAAATATCAGCACATCATAAATGGTGAAAGTATGTATTGATTAGGGAAACTTTGTTTCTTTTTTAAATATATGATTATATATTTACTGGTTTGCAACATGGAGTATATTTTTTCTTGAGTTATGGTAAAACTTTGAAGCAGTTGCTTAGGGACTTGGTACCTGGGCTTTAGTTAGGATGCCTATAAGATAGGAAGGCATAAAACAAATGAAAAACTATAAGGAAATTGTGAAGTTGGGTTAAATTAAAGTTATTCTTTAAAATAAGATTTATTTTATTTATTTTCAGTCAGAGGGGAAGGGAAGGAGAAAGAGAGGGAGAGAAACATGAATGTGTTGTTGCCTCTCCTGAGCCCCCTCCTGGGGACCTGGCCTGCAACCCAGGCATGTGCCCTGGCTGGGAATCGAACCTGCGGCCCTTTGGTTGGTACGCCCACACTCAATCCACTGAGCTGTACCAGCTAAAGCTATTCTTTTAAGGCTGAAATACTTCATAGCTCTGTTATGAATTGTTGATTTAATGAATGAAGTTAAGATACAAATTTATGCTAATGTTCTTACTCACTCTTTCCTCTTGAATGGACTGCTTGGTGTAAAGACAGAGGTGCTATATTGTACTGGGCCGACTACTACAAAACATTTTCTTGGATATATCCAGGCCTGGATCTATTACGTACCTGTTTGTATCTTCACACGATGTTTAAAATAATTTCATTATGAGAGATAATAGTACGCTTTCCTGATTTCATTTCTGTGGGTTCTAAATTTAATTTCTTTTGTAATGCTTTTATAATTTAATGCTTTTATAATTTAGTTGCAGAATAGAAATTTAAGTTCATTTAGTTCTCTGGTATCCATAGATAAATAATCTGGCAAACTATAAGGAATTATATTGATTAATCTTAATACTTGGAGAGAATTGGTATAAACACAAGAAGGCTAACTTGAAATAGAATTGTTCTTATTTTTTTGTTCCATGGCCTATCATTTTTCTATAAGATAAATCTGTAATTGTGAAGTGTTTAGATTGGTTACAAACCACATGGGGTGAAAGAGAGAGTTTAGATTTTATTTATTTATTTTTAGAGAGCAAGGGAGAGGAGGAGAGAAACTCTGATGTGTGAGAGAGACATTGATCAGTTGCCTCTCACATGCCCCCCACCTGGGGATCTGGCCCCCAGCCCAGGCATGTGCCCTGACTGGGAATTGAACTGGAGACCCTTTGGTTCTCAGGCCAGGCACTCAATCCACTGAGCCACACCAGCCAGGGCCAAAGTAAAGTGTTTACAAAGAATTTTTGGAAGTGCAATAGGGTAATAATAAGGAATTTTAACTTAATCTCATTTTAAGTGTCAAAATGAAATTGTGATTTTAGTTTATAAAAGCCATACCCTACAAAAAACAAGAATTGAGTTAAGCCAGGAGAATAAAGAAAAGTAGAGATAACCCATAATTCCACTTAGATATAATGTTTGGTGTTTCTTTTTTCTTATACATTATCTACTGAAATACTTAAAAAAACAACTTTCATGTCTAATTGATGTTCCCTTAATGAGTATTTAGTGTTCTGTGGTAGGGATACATCATAGTTTATAGCACTTCCCTGTTAATGGACATTTTTAAATTTTTTTTCTTCAAACAGTGCTAGTTTGGACTTTTTAAAAATGCAATAGTGCCCTGGCTGGTGTGGCTCAGTGGATTGAGAGCTGGCCTGTGAACCAAAGGGTTGCGGGTTCGATTCCCAGTCAGGGCACATGTCTGGGATGCAGGCCAGGTTGCCAGTAGGGGGCACGTGAGACACAACCACGTATTGATGTTTCTCTCCCTCTCTTTCTCCTCCTGTTCTCCTCTGTCTAAAAATAAATAAATAAAATAAAAAAAATACGGTTGTGCTGTTTCCTTAGGCTAAATCACTAAAGTGGGCTTGTCTGGTCAAAGGATATGTGTGTTTTAAATTTGAATATACTCAAGGTGCCCTGTTGATAGATGTCTGTTATTTATTTATTTATTTTTTATTGATTTTAGGGGTAATGAGAGAGAGAACAACAACAAAACATTGATTTGTTGTTCCACTTATATATTCATTGCTTGATTCTTTTTTTCCTTAAGATTTTATTTATTTAGTTTTAGAAAGAGGGAAAGGGAGGAAGAGAGGGAGAGAAATATCAGTTGGTTGCCTCTTGCACATGCTCAGTGGGAACCAAACTGCAACCCAGGTATATGCCCCGACCAGGAATCCAACCAGCAGCCCTTCACTTGTGGGAGGACACCCAACCAACTGAGCTATGAAAGATTTATTGATTGATTGATTGATTGATTGATTGGTTGATTGTTACAGAGAGGGAGAGAAACATTGACATGTTGCCTCTCACACACCCCCAACCCAGGATTGGCAGAAACCCAGGTGTATGCTCTGACCAGAATTGAGCTGGCGACCCCTCACTTTGCCAACTGAGTCACACCTGTCAGGACTAGGTGTCTCTTTTAAAGTCCCACCAGCAGTATATTAGGATCCAATTCCACATGTTTTTGCTCGTTCTTGCTAGATTTATTATCTTTTAGTTTGATGGTGGGAGTTTAAAATAGTTTGGGAATAGTTTTCCTTTATTCTTTTCTTCAACATCAGGTCTTAGATTAACTCTCTGCATCTTAACTCCGGAAGGGACAGGTAAAAATGAAAGTGTAGTGACAAGGAGTGCTTTTGTGGTTGCTAAACCACAAAACTTTTTGATTGCTTATCCCAACAGTAAAAAAAAATTGAGCATTAATCCTCAATCCTTAAGTATTTACTTAACTTACGAACAATATGTATAGTAACTGGTTGTTGTGTAACTTATAAAGTATAACCACATCCCCCCAAATTAACAAAGATGAGAATTAAAAATAAAGCTCAAATGTTTTTCTCCTTTACTTCAGTGGAACATCTTGGGCACTCCTTAAGGCATATTATACTCTGCTGTGGATATCATGGCTTTAGACTCTTAAGATTTAATGTTGGGCTTTTACGGATGAGTATTTTTAGGCATTTCCACTAGTCCTGCAGATTGTCCAGCCTAGTTGGATTATGGTAGTCTTTGGATATGGCAGATACTTCTAAAGTATGCTTTTGAGAGTCAAGTCTGCGCATAAAGCATCTATTTGATACCTTTTGTCATTGTTGAGTTGGCTGAATTTGAAAAGGGTAGTAAACAATAGGGTAGGAAACAGTCAAAACAAGTGTACTTCTTTTAGATAAGAACTGATACTGTATAGAGTACATTTTAAAATTTGTATGCTTTATGGAAAGCAGTTTGGTTATAACATCCCTATTTTCCAAGACTTAAGTCTTAGAGACTGAGTAAAAGGGATGAATAATTGCTACTTGCTTTCCTTTGCTTGCAAAGTACCACAATTAACCTGTCACTCTAATTCCATTTGGAAGAGCCTGAGCCTTTAACTTTTAAAAAATGCTTTCTCAGGCCGAAACTTTCCATGATGAATCTTAGATTAAAAGGTAACTTTTTCTTAAGTTTGAATAAATTGCTTTTGATTTGCCCCTCCTCCCCCTGTAAGTTATGAAATTAGAAAATGGCGCTTTTGCACTGGAAGAATGAGTCTCCCTTTCTTCTCCCATCATGGAGAACTTAATTTCAGTAATTTCTTGTGGGTCATTGTCACCGAAAGAGAATTGAAGTCTTAGATACTGTGAAAAGAGCAACTGGAATGATTATTTTTTGCCAGTTAAAAGAAATGAGATAATTTATATTGAAGATGATTGCTATATACAGTACTTTAGAAAAAAGTCCGGGTATCCCTTTTAACTTGAGGTAGCATGATTTGTAAGGTTCTTTCACATAATAAATCTTAGAACCTCATAAGGATTTGAGAGCATCATTTGTTCAGGGATGTTGTGATTCCTTTGGGTCCACATGCCTAGTGTTTGACATCATATTTAAAGAGGTAGACCATAAACTCTGCAGAAGTAGGGACTGATGGCTGTTCACCTTCACTCCCCAGCACTTAATATTACAGAGTAAGCTATTAATATTTATGGACTGTTTAAGCTCTTACGTATTTATTTATACCTGTAAATAAGTTATAGCATTATATAATAAAATCAGCACTCACCATTCGGAGAGGTAATTAATTTTACATTAGCCTTTCAGATACCTTTTACTTTCTGTTTTTTAAAAATTTTTTATTTATTGATCTTAGAGGTGGGTGGGGGGGAAGAGAGCGTGCAGACGTGAGAGAGAGCTTTGTTGTTTCACTTATTTATACATTCTTTGGTTGATTCTTGTATGTGCCCTGACCTGGGATCAAACCAGCAACCGTGGTGTATTGGGACAACACTCTAACCAACTGAGCTCTCTGGCCAGGACATTATTTTCTGTTAAGGGTAGCTTCAAGGTGACAAAAACATTTAGTCTTGATGTAATAATTCCTTTTACTGTGTGTGTTCTTCCTCCTGGTAAGACTGTGCATATATGTGTGTGTATTGTTTATTTATGTAGTAGACTGCTATTTAAAAAGGAAACATATTCATTAGTCTTTGGGTATACAATGATTCTTGAAACGTGGACATCAGTTTGCCATGGGGTGAATGAATGAAAAGGAGCAAGTATGATTTCTCTTCACTTGTCTCAGTCTCTCCAGTTCCCTGTACACATAGTTTGGCTTACTCTGAAAATACTGGAAAGAATTAGCCTTTCAAAGAATTAGTATGTTATTTCTCCTGTGTTTTGCTGGACTTATGATCCTGTTTAGTAAGTGAACTAATACTTTTATATGTAAGAAAGACAAGAATGAAAATATTAATGGTGATTGCTTTCTGGCTGGTGGAGGAGTGTGGCTATGTTTGGCTTTCTGTATTTTGTAGTTTCCCAGTTTTCTATAGTGAGCATGTATTGCTCATATAATTAGGAAAAGCTGTCATTTTAAAGTGAATTTTAATGTCTTTATTTTTCATTGGGTGTCTTAATGGAGCTTTAAGTCACCAATGAGAGGTGGCTAGTTAACTGGCTCCAGTTCCCAAGAGGAGCAGTTGTTGGAAGTAGTGTGGGAGGAATGGGGCAGGCAAGCTGATTTGAACTGTCTCATTGTAAACTCCACTGTGACTGAGGCAGTCTGTGCTTTGATCATAATTAAACACACGAGGAACTCCCATCTAAATTTTCTCTTCCTAGTGAGCTCATTGAGCACTATGAATGATGCCATAAAAAGAAAAATCAGATTCTATGAACTCTAAACACAGGACTCAGACTCAATTCCCAATTATTCTGCTGACTTGCCATTTGGATTTAAGTTCTGTAGCCTTGTATGTGTGCGTTTTAAATATCAAGTGGGGTTATTATAATTTATGTGGTATGGATTTTGTACATGTAATTTCAACTGGAAGATAGATAAATGACTTTATATGACAGTATAGTCTTATTGAAATTTTGGTGTTAATATACAGTTGGGCCACTGTGAGTTTATATATTCATCTGGTGATATTTTAGGATGATCTTTGTGATATATTCTATAGAGTTTAAATGTTTAGATAAGGGCTGATAGCTTTTGCTCTTAGTTTACTGCACATTATAGTCTTTAAAATGCGTGTGTAAATGGATGGTATTCAGAATGTTAGTTTTCTGGGGTTAAGACATTTGTAATTATCTGCCCTTTATTCTTTTAAAGAATAAGATTAAAATGGAAGAGCAATCAAAGTAATAAAGGTAGGTACCAGTGCAATATATATGGTACCTTAGTATAGTGATTTTTCAACCGGTGTGTCACAAGAATTTTTAAGACATGAAATAGCTGCCCTGGCTGGTGTGGCTCAGTGGGTTGAGTGCCAGCCTGTGAACCAAAAGGTTGCTGGTTGGATTCCTGATCAGGGCACATGCCTGGGTAGTGGGGCCAGGTCCCCAGTTGGGGGGCGTGTTTCTTTCCCTTTCTTTCTCCCATACTTGCCCTCTAAGAAATAAATAAAATCTTTTTAAAAATATGCAATAACTGACTATTTAGTCAGGGACACAGAACTCCTTTCCCTTAGATTGTCAGATAATAAAAAAAAAATGACAATATCAACACAACAATAGCCATTTGGTATAAATGAATCAAAATTACACCTTTTTTTTTGTCAGATTGGAAAAAAATATAATGTTTTTTGGTGTGCCTCGGAATTTTAGTAATTAGTTTATGTGTGCTATGAGATGAAAAAGGTTGAAAAACGCTGCCTTATTACATATATTCTGCAATTGAAAAGCTTGAAATTTATGTTAATGTATACTTCATTTATTTTAATAGCTAAAAATCCAGTTGTGTGAATAGAACACAATTTTAGTCCCCTGTTGATAGTTATTTTCAATTATTTATAGACTTAAAAATTTCTCTCTAATAGGATCACACTGTACATGCTGATCTGCAATTTGCTCTTCTTCCAATAATAATAGTGTATTGTAGACATCTTACCTTATCACAAAATGTAGTTTTACCTCATTTTTAAGGACTGTGTAATTGTTCTTTAAAAATATTTTATAGACACCAACTATTTATCTGGTCCCTTGCTGATGGGATTTTTTGGCATTTTTTTCCTATTACATTTAAAAGTACTGTTTGTGATGGATATTCTTGAATTTTATACGTTTGAACAACTGTAGGGTTATTTCTACAGAAATAATTCTGCAGAATAAAATCCTGGGGAATAGAACTACATGTATAAATATTGATGCTTTTATATTAGAGCTCAGTCAATGTGTATATTTGTAACTTTCTTATTCCTGGTCTTAGGTCTGTTCAAAATGGGTGGTGCTATGTAAGAGGTGCTGAGAATGAATGGCTTCATAAATACGAAGCAATTAATATATTAAATTTGCATAGTAGACGCTAGAAGGAGTCCCAGCTTTATATAGGTAAGGCACGCAAAACTGTGTTTCAGGAATAGTTTTAGTTTCACTAGTACTGAACAGAAGATAGCAAGGATTCAAAGATAAATTTGTGAAGTATGTCTGCTGTAAATTGTTGAAATTAAATTATTAAAGTTTTTGAATTTTTGTTTATTTTCTGTACTGAGCCCATTTGGGCTTTTGAGACCAAAGGCAATTCTGGGGAAGTTGTGTCTGGTAGCAGTGTGCATAATTGGGAGCAAA
>VMDR010021992.1:0-16489 GCA_007922815.1 Macrotus californicus
TAGTTATAGGCATTTATTCTGCCCCAACCCCTTTATTCTTAAAAAGCACTCCTTCTGGTTTGTTTTAGCCTAGAGGAAGCAGCTTGGCTGCATGAGGATAGAGGGAATCATCATGAGCAGGTGTTATAATTAAATAAAATTTACAACAAAAGATGCTCTGATAGATATTCATGATATGGCTAATACTTGCAGCCTGAACAGTGATTAGCTAGAAATGCTAAGCAGCAATTCCCAGAAATGACTGTAATTAGTTATCTTTTAACACAGCTAAACCAATTCATGCCATCTTTTCCTAGAAGTTCTCTAGAATCTGTGAATAGAATATGATGAGCAATCCCCCCACATTATGTTCACCTAATTCACCCCCAAAGTATCCCCTTGCTTGTTTTTCTTTCTCCAAATCGCCTATTCCCTTCTCTTTCCTTCCTTCACTCATCCCTCTCCTCTAGGCAGTTCAGCCTGCTCTAATCCCATCCTGCTCCTTTGTGTAGGCCAGGGAGATGGAAAAACAGCCCCTGTTCCACGCAGCACCTTTATGGTGACCCAAAAATGACTTAGTTTAAGATCCCAAGAATGATTCTCAAATCTGAAGATGTTCTGTGATGTTCAGGCTACTGAGAATGGAGTTGGGCCGATGCAGGTCTGGGCACTGCCCAGATAAGGAAAGGACCATTCTCAGGCCAGATCTGCTCAGGGAACTAGACAATTGGTATGGGCTAGAACACTTGCACCATTTCCATTCTGTTCCTTCCACTTCCTTTCTTCCTTTCTCCCTTACTTTAAATATTCATTCACAGATAATTGAATGCCTACTGTGGGATAAACATTGTACTAGGTAATGGGATAAAATGATCGGCTGTGGGAGGTTGAGCAGTGTGAACAGAGAGAGCAATTTTTAATAACTTTAAGGAAACGTTTTGTAAAGCTTTAAAGTGGAAAAGAACGAAGTGAAACCTTACCCTACACAATGTGCAAAAATGAACTCAAAGTGGACCAAAGACCTAAATATAAGAACTAAAATTATAAAACTCTTAGAAGAAAACAGGAAAAGTTTCATAACATTGAATCTGGCAATTATTTCTTGGATATGACACCGAAAACACAGGCAACAAAAGAAAAAATAGGTAAATTACATTATATCAAAATTAAAACTTTGTACATTAAAGGACACTGTCAAAACAGTAAACAGGCAACCTGTAGAATGGGAGAAAATATTTGCAGATGATATATCTAATAAGGGGTTAATATCCAGAATATATAAAGAACTCCTACACAGCAACAACAAAAAACCGAACACTCCAATTTAAAAATAGGCACAGGACTCGAATAGACATTTCTCTAAAGAGGACACTCAAATGGCCAAGAAGCACATGAAGAGGTGCTCAGCATTACTAATCATTAGAGAAATGCAAATCGAAAACACAATGAGATCCATTAAATCATATCCATTAGATAGCAATTATCAAAAGCCAGAGTAAGAAGTGTTAGCAAGAATGTGGAGAAATTGGAATCTCTCTGCATTGCTGGTGGAAATGTAAAATGGTGCAGCTGCTGTGGAAAACAGTATGGCAGAGGAAGGAAGGAAGGAAGGAAGGAAGGAAGGAAGGAAGGAAGGAAGGAAGGGAGGGAGGGAGGGAGGGAGGGAGGGAGGAAGGAAGAAAGAAAGAAAGAAAGAAAGAAAGAAAGAAAGAAAGAAAGAAAGAAAGAAAGAAAGAAAGAAAGAAAGAAAGAAAGAAAGAAAGACTGCATGACCTAGCTATTCCTCTGGGCATACACTCAAAATAATTAAAAGCAGGGACTCAAACAGATATTTGTACACCCATGTTCACAGCAGCATTACTCACAATAGCCAAAGGGTGGAACCAATCCAACTCTCCATTGACAGACGAATGCATAACCAAAATGTGGTATATGTGTACAATGGAATATTGTTCAACCTTAAAAAGGAATAAAATTTTGACACATAGTATAATATAAACAAAGCATGAATGCATTATGCTAAGTGAATAACCAGATACAAAAGGAAAAGTATTGTACGGTTCCATTATATGAGGTACCTAGAGCAGTCAAATTCATAGAGGCAGACAGCGGAAGGGTGGCTGCCAGGGGCTGGAGGGACAGGACAATGGGGAGTTAGTGTTTGCCGGGTACAGAGTTTCCATGTTGCAAGACAGAAAGAGTTCTGGAGGTGAATGGTTGGTGATGTTTGCACAACAATTTGAATGTACTTAATGCCAGTGAACTGGATACTTAAAGTGGTTAAGATGGTAAATTTTATATTATATTATATTATTATATTATATTATTTTGCCACAATTAAAAATAAATGAGTGTAAAAAACCCTATGAAGTAGAGACAGCGGTCTAATTGCTCCCAACAGATGCGCCCTGTGAAACTAGCAGTGTTCTCACATGCATGCCAATGGCTAACACTTAAAAAGAAAAACAAGTTGACCCAATAATTCCAATTAGAAAAGATCTTTCAAAATTAAAAAATTGCTCTATTATATTCCGCCTGGTCTTTTTCAACAGCAGAAGAAGGCATTACTTTTTCTTTAGGATCTGCTGTTATCTTCTGACACAATAAAAGCTGTCCTTCATAGTCTTCTGATGAATTAACTTCCTCTTTTTCTTAGATAGTCTCCTGAAAGAAACAGAACGTGGTCATTATTCATGAGCAGCAAATTATCACCACAATATGATTCATTCATTTATTTTTTTATCTGTAAACACTGGTGAGTGACTAGCAGGTTCTAGGCACCGTGTTGGGTACTGAAGATACAAGAATGACTGATAGTTAGGACCCAGTCCCTGCCCTCAAGGAGCTCCTTGTCTAGCAGGGGAGATAGAAATAGAAAAATATCAATTATGTTCCTAGAATCTTTCATAATAAAAAACTTAAATAGTCATAATTCTTTGCTTCCCAAATTCTCTATAATTATAATGTATAGGTTTTGACAGAAAAATATAATGTAAAAAAACAAGTGAAGAAAGTAGGAGTAGTGAATATATATCTGGCTCCTGAGTGGGTATCAGCTTCATCCAACCCTCAGGAGCATCCAACCTCTTTCAAGAGAGCCCGTCCTCCCCAGAGTGGTGGGTCTCAGAGGCATGATGTCAGGGGTCCTTGTCTCATACACATGCTTTGGAGACTTTTGTGGCTCTCAGCAAGAATGTATAATTTCTAACAAAATTTTTTTAAAAAGAAATCATCTTGCAAAATATACCTGTTTTAGAATTGAGGTTAATATTTTAACTGGGTCAGACTATTATATTTTGATTTTTCTGGTAGTTTTAATCTAAATCCTTGAAGCATGTTCACTTCAGTGATATACTTTGTTAGTGATGCAACATTACTGCACATCCTAGGACTCTTCCTTCTGGAGCCTCAGAGATGTATCACATATATTATTTGTGATGATTTCCAAGCACTATTTTTTTGCAATGTGCATATACAATAGGACAATGGAAGTATTAAAAATGTGAGACCTTAAAAAAAGAATATATAGTTTCTGTGACGGTACCTAATTTCTCAATTAATCCTGAAGATTCAGCTCTCTGGAGCATTCCCTGATCCTGTTAGGCAGGGGTCATTCATTTGTTTGTTCATCAAATGTGTATTAATTGCCTGCTTGACATTTGACACTATGGTAGGTGCTGGAGAAGGGAGAATGATTACAATACAATTCTCGCCTCCTAGGGGCTCACAGTTTAGGTAAACAAAGAACTCTAAGGACAGTAATGATAAAGGTATGCAAAAAATACATAGCACAGTGGAGAGATGCCTAAGATCTCACTTGGCTCTTCAATTTTCAGGAATTTGCCAACTGGATGTGAAGGGGCAGGAACAGAAAAGGAAGACATTTCAGGAAGATAGGACAGCATGTATAGACGTATGGAAGGCAAAGAATATACCCTGATTTCCTAGTTTATTAGAATAGTGCAGTTCACATTGTATATCACCACTATTTGTTGAAAGAATGAAGGAATTGCTGCTTTCCTTACTAGTAGAAGTAAGGAAAGAACTATTTCAAAAAATTGTTCAGGTAATTCCAAAAAATTTTTATAAATTTCAATTTATGGTAGATTAGAAACCTAAACACAAACACAATTTATATCATTTATTAAGCTCAACTCACATAGATATAATTTCCCAGTTCTACATTAGATCTTTATTCAAAAGTGTATAGCCATGGAAGGAGATTGGAGTAGATACCAACAAGCTGGTTGTCTGGCTCACAAAAATTTCTTTTTCTGTAAACAGTCTCTTGATATAGGGTGGCCCCCAGCAACTACATCTCTTGTTTTTTTAACCTATTGCCTCCCTCCTCCTTCCCCACCCAGCAGAATGATGTAAGGGTAAACCATACGATCCAAGGCAGGTTAAATCAGGGACTTAAAAGAAATTAAGAGATAGAATTTGAGGTTTGGCCATGATAGCAGTCAGGAAAGATGGCAGTTCGCAATGGGACAGAACAAACCTGACCCTCTCAGAAGGAGAGACCAGAGAAAAGTTCTAGCAGTGTTCCAGTCCCTGGAATCATTTTCCCTGTGGCTCGGCTGGACTCCATCCCTCCAGTGGTTCTAAAAGAATCCTCAGTATCCCTCCAATCAATTCCTACTTCTGTATCCTAGCTGACGTGGTCTCTGGCACTTGCAGTCAGAAGACTCAACTACCACAGGGGACAAAGACAGGCACCAGGAGACAAACTTACCCAGCTTCTCTGTGGCCTCCACACAAACACTAGGATACATGCCCTCAGTGTAAGTTGCCACCAGAAGGTACACATGGGTCTTCACAACCACCACACCAGTGTTTTCCTGGATAAGAATAAAATTGAATGCCTTCTCTTGGTTCTGATCACAGGACTAGCTGTTATGCTCCAGCCATATTTTTCATATTTTTCCTGACTTCCATATATTCCTACATTTCTTTTTGGACTCTCCACTCTGTCCCGCTGATTTAGTTGCCTTTACTCTAAAAGTTTTAGGTGTCGTAATAACAGCATGGGTATTTTGAAAAAGTTCCCCAGTTGATTGTAATATACCCCTATCCCAATGAGAGAGGTTATATATACATTGTGGAATCGGAGAGCTCTGGGCTTGAATCCCATCACCTCCATCTTCTGCTGCATGACTACAGAAGAGTTATTTAACCTTGCTTAGCCTCAGTTTCCTCATCTGTAAAATGAGGCTACTTAGTTTATAATGTGGATGAAGTGTGCCTGACATAATATAGGGCTTCCAGTAAATGGGAGTTCATCCCCCTAATTCCTAATAGGCAACAGAAAGTCAAGAGAGGTTTTAAGCACAGGGTGATAGCACTTTTTTTTTAAGGAGGATGTGGAATACAAAGGATAGACTATAGTGGAAAGAGACAGTTCAGGCAAGGTTTAGTTGATAGATTCTGGAACAAATATTTCTCAAAACTAGGCTCTCTGTTAGCACTTCCTTTTGCATGTGCTCTCCTGGCACTAGACTGCCATCTCCAACACTGCCACTGCAATAATGGGCTCAGTCTGTTCTATAGACAAGCTCAGAAGAGATGCAGAAAATTGGAGTCCAGTTCTGAAGGTTTTATCCAGCTGTCTTCAAGTCTTCAGTACTCACATTCTTAGCATAAAGAGAATAATCGTCTGCCCGGACACATTTGTAGTCCTTTTCCTTGAAATACAGTCCTTCTCTTCTGGCTTGCAAAGGGTTCTTGGCAAACCCATTTACAAGTGTTCGGACGTCACTGGGCATTACCTGCAGAGGTTAAATAGACGGCGAGTCAGCAAACTACGGCAGGCTGGCCACATCTGACCCTCTACCTGTTTCTGAATGCACCTGAGAATGGTTTTTACATTTTTAAGTAGTAAGGGAAAACATCAAAAGAATAACTTTGGGATGGGTAAAAATTACATGAAATTAAAATTTCAGTGTCCATAAATCAAATTTCATGGGAAGATAGTCACACCCAGTCTTTCTCCGTATTGTCGATGGCCGCTGTCCATTGTGACTGCAGAGCGGCGGTCCCTCTGTGACACAAACCATGCGGCCTGGGACCCTGAGAGGCTTACTATGGCTCTTTCCAGAAACATCTGTTTAAAACGCTTATGCCCAGACTCTGTCTCTCTCTCTCTCTTTTTTTTTTAAATTTAAAATCTATGCCCAAACTCATCTGTCTTACACTGAACCCTGGTGATGCTACAGACAGGCTCCGCTCCTGGAGTTTGATGAGGGCTGCGCTGTCCACATGCTTCGTGCCCAGGAGGGTATCTAACAGCAAGTTCTGCAGATGGTTCATGCTCCCTCAGCTCCGGAGAAGGCTGCGGTTGAAAGGATCCTCTCTGGTTAGCTTTCAGAAGACCTGTAGATACAAATCTCCCTAAGATGCTTAGGACAGTTTCAATATCAGCATGCGTTCTCTGAAAAGATGAAGAGTGAAAGCGGCGGTCCATCACCTAGTGTCCACCAGAACTCAAAGAGCAAAGTGAATCAGAGGGAGCCATAGAATCAGAGGGAATCACAGTTCACACAGAGCAGGCTATGCAGTGAGTTTGGGCAATCGCAGCTCACAATTTTCCAGCGATGTCAGTGGTTTGCCTCAGAATCGTCTGGGATTAGGAAACCAAAAATAAACACCTGCTGGGATGGGGAAACACTGGACTAAGAAAACAAGGCTAAGTGATGTGCTGGTCGTGAGTCCTCACATTCCTTTCCCACTGACTAACATCAGGGCGCCAGCCCAGGGGACTAAATATACTTTTAATCTACTTAAACAGACATTTTCCGCACAGGTCACCGTCTTCCTGGACGGTCCTCATCAGGTCAACCTCCACAAACACTGGTCCTTCCCAGAGATGCTGAGGACAGGCAACAAGTCGGGGCGGGGCTGGGGGGTTCCCTGGAGCGGGACTGAGAGCGATGGTGGGGGATTAACAGCAGAGCAGTTGGCTGGGGGGACGCGCAGGAGGAGGCACAGGGGACTTGAGGGGTCGAGGTGGGTCAGGCGGGAGAGGAGCCAGCGGGCTCCCTGGGCAGGAGCCCAGAGCTCGGCTAGGGGCTGGTGTGCAGAGCAGCAATCCGTCCACGGACGCGGGGGGAAGGCGACGTGCCAGCTACTGGCCGCGACAGCTGCCGCTCACCGAGAAGCACTCCAACTCGGTTCGCAAACCGGGGCCTGCAAACCCGCACTGCGGGCTTCCAGGTTTCTTCTCCGCCCGACGGGGCCTCGGGACCCCGGAGCACGGCGCTCAGGGAGGATCAGGGGTCTCCCGAGCCCGCAGCCCTTGCGGAACCCAGGGTCCTCCGTCCGCTTCCGCGCCGCGTGGACTTGTTGCCGTTGCTCCCACGTCTCGGGACACTGGACGCGAAACGTTCTTACACTCTGAGGCCGCGGGCCGAGCAGGCTCACCCTCCCGCCGCTGCCGGCGCCTGCAGGCCGTGGGCCGTCGGGCCAGGCCCGCGCGGGGCAGAGGCGCCCAAAGCCCTTCCAGTCTCCAGGGTGGGCCTTAGGTGCGGGGTGCGGCCAGCACCCTCCCTGCCAGGTCCCCGGCGGAGGCCACGCCTCATGCTGACCCAATGGGAGGGAAGGGTCGCAGCCCTGGTGCTGTAAATTGACAAGGCGCAGGCCCTAATGATAGCTGTTCCCTTAGATACAGTCCTGGGGCAGCGTGGGGGTCACTGGAGACAAGCAAATTTTGTCCGAAAGCTCGTCCTTTCTCCAAGCAGCTCTGTGGGTGTGGGCTGCAGTCGCCAGAAAGTTGCAACCTGCGGCCATCGGTCGGAAAACCGCTCCAGTGCGACTGCTAGAAGCCGGCCTGACCATTGCCACACTGTCTCCAAAAGGCTCTGATGTTGGAGGACGTGGGAAGCCTGGAATTCAGGGGGGCGCGGGACAGTGCAGGGAGAACCTCTCAGCTTAAAGGAGGCTGGCTCTGAAGAAGTTTTCCGAAGCTGTGGTGAGGGGGAGGGTGTGGGTTGCAAATGTCCAGAATCCGTTCCATCTCCGTTCATGGGTGCAAGTACCGATCACTCACTGAACGGAAGAGAGTAAGCTGGTGGTGGATCCTCATGACTAAACACGCTGCTTTTGCAGTTTTTTCTAAAGGCTCTGTTATTTGGGACCACAATGGAAGTCTTAGACCTCGATGAACTGATGAACTCCCCAAGCTGGAGAGCTCTAACGAAGCGTTGGAACCGCAGCCCCTGTCTTTCATGGAGGTGCAGTGGTGTGGCAGTTTGAAGTTCGTACTTGGGCAGTTGCTTTGAGACCTGCCTTGTGTGAAGTATAGTATTTTTTCCTGTTTTCTGTTTCGTTCTGTTCTTTATTAGTCCCATCATTCCATTGACTTTGTGTTTCCTCTGCTCTTCATTCTCTAGCTTCTTAAGTTGGAATCATAGGTCATTCGTGATATACCTTTTCTAATATAACGAAGTTATAAAGTTTCTCTTGAAGCACATCACCCAAATGTATACGTGTTTTTTTAAGACTGTCATTTTTTTTTCTTTTCTAAACATCTTTATTAAGGTATAACTGACAGACATACAATAAACTGCCCATATTTAAAGTGTACAGTTTGATAAATTTTGACAGGTGCTCACATACGAAACCATCGCCACAGTCAAGATCATGAGCATCGTCAGCACCCCCCACAGTTCTTCCTCGTGTCTCCCAGTAATCCCTCCCTCCCTGTCAGTCAGCAAGGCTATATCTGATGGCTTTCTGTCACTGTAGTTTATTTTTCATTGAAAATTTTTATATAAATGTAATTTTACATGATGTATCCTTTTTCTGGCATCTTTCACCTAGCATGACAGTTTTACAGTTCACCCATGCTGTTGCTCTTGTTGTTGAATGCTGTGGGCTGCAATTTGTCCGTCCCACTGATGGACGTTTGGGTCGTTTGCAGTTGTGGGCTATTGCAAATGGAGCTGCTAGCAACATTCATGTGCATTTCTTTGTGTAGACACATACTTTCGTTTCTTCTGGGTAAATAAATGTCTAGTTGTGGCACGGCTGAGTTATATGACAGATGAATTTAACTTTTTATGAAGTTGACAGACTTTACCAAAGTGATTGTATTGGTTTACATTTCCACTAAGAGTGAAGGAGAAGTCCAGTTGTTTTGCATTCTAGCCAAAATCCTATACAATCTGTGTGTATGTGTGTGTGTGTGTGTGTGTGTGTGCAGTCTCTCTAATTTGAGACATTCTAAAAGATGTATAATGGTGTCTTATTGTGGTTTTAATTTTCATTTCCCTACTGACTATGATGTTGAGCATATTTTCATATTTCACTTGCTGTTTATATATTAGTGAAGTGTTTGCTCAAATATTTTGTTGATTTCTTAAATTAGGTTTTTTTGTGATTTTATTGTTGACCTTTTGTTATTGAGACATAATTCACATCCCATAAAATTCACTAATTTAATGGTGCAATTAAGTAGTTTTTAGCATATTCACAAGGTTATGCAACCATCACCACTGTCTAATTCCAGAACATTCTTTTCACCCCAAAAAGAAACCTTGTACCTTTTAGCAGTCACTGTCCATTCCCTTGTCCCTCTGGCCTCTGGACACCACTAATGTACTTACTCTCGGATTTGTCTATTCTGGACATTTTATACAAATGAAATCATACAGTGTGCGGGTGGTCCTTTGCAGCTGGCCTCTTAGCATACTGTCTTCAAGGTTCATCCATGTCGTCATATGTATCAGTGCTTTGTTCGTTGTTACAGCTAAATAATATTCCATTACATGGATATACTGCATTTTGCTTATCCATTCATCAGTGGATGGGCGTTTGGATTGTTTCTAGTTTGGGGCTATAATGTGTAATACTGGTATGAACATTTGTTTACAGGTTTTCGTGTGAATATATGTTTTCAATTCTTTGGGGTATATAACCTAAGAATGGAACTGCTAGGTCATATGGGAACTCTGTGTAACTTTCTGAGGAACTGCCCAGCTACTTCCCGTAGTAGCTGCACCCTTTCATAGTCTTACCAGTGATGTATGAGCATTCCAGTTTCTCCACTGCGTGGATTTCATCGAACCTCTTACATCTGTGGGCTCACAGTTCCCCAACTATCTGGAAAAAATGTCAACCACGATTTCTCCAAATGTTTTTTCTATTTCCTCCCCCTTTGGGAGAAATACAATTATATGTATAATAGCCCACTTGAAATTATCCCACAGCCCACTGATGCTCTTAATTTTTCCCCCTGCATTTCCTTTTGGACAGCTTCTGTTGTTGTGATTTTAGGTTTACTATTCCTCTAACATTGGATCTGCCACTAAGCCTGTCTAGTGTATTTTTCATCTGAAACATTGTGATTTCCATCACTAGAAATTTTATTTGGGTCTTTTCTTAGGTCTTCCTTGTCTCAAAATGTCTACTGTTTCTTCTAGCTTCCTGAACTTATGAACTACAGGTATAATACTTGTTTTAATGTTTTGGTCTAATAAGTATGTCATCTGTATTATTTCTGGAGCAGTTTTGATTGATTTTCCTCTTCATTATTGGTCAAATTTTTCTGCTTCTTTGTACGCCTGGTGATTTTTTATTAAATGCTAGACATTGTGAATTTTACCTTCTTGAGTTCTGGATATTTTTTATTTCCCATAAATATTCTTGAGCTTGCTTCTGAGATGCAGTTTAGTTACTTGGACATAATCTGTTTCCTTCAGGCCTTGCCTCTGAGGTCTGTTAGGCAGGATCATAGTGGCATCTAGTGTATGACCAGTTTTTCTCTAGTATTTACTTGTACAAAACTCCTCCAAGCACTCAACTCTATGATTCACAAACCATGAGATTTTTCACTCCAGCTGATGTTAAGAAGAATAATGCCTGGGGTTGTGTGACCCCTAAAGACTGTTCCCCAAAATCCTATCAGGTACTTCTTTGCCCAGTACTTCTTTGGGTAGTTTCTCTACATGCATATAGCGTTCAGCATTCAGCTGAAGAAGCAAATAGGATCCTTTACAAATCTAAGTCTCTACAGAACCCCAAAGCTCTTTTCTCTGTGTAACTTTCCTCCTTCTGGTACTCAGCCCTATAAACTGTAGCTGCCCTGGCCTCCCCAGACTCCAGGGGAATAGCTGGGTTCCACCTGATATCCACCTGTCTGTGCCATTCACGAAATTCTTTCCAGGTACTAAACTGAGCTATTATAGGGCTTGCTTTGTTTTATGTTTCTCAGGGACCACTGTCCTTCATTGCCTGATGTCCAATGTCTTGAAAATTGTTTCAGTTTGTTTTTTTTTAAGGTAAATGGGTTCCCTGTTACTCTATTTTGTCTGAGAGTGTTCTCATTCCAGTCATTATTTTTTTCAAATCAATTTTTACGCTCCATTCTTTTATTTATCATTTCTAGGACCCTAGTTTCCCACTTGTTGAACCTTGTGCTGTTGTCTCATAAGTCACTGCAACTGGGTTCACTACTTTCCAATCTTTTTTCTCTCTGTTTCTCAGATTGGATAATTTCTAGTGATCTGTGTTAAAGTTCACTGATTCTTATTTATTTATTTATTTTGAATTTATTGGGGTGACACTGGTTAATAAAATTTTAATCTATTATATATCACACTGACTTTTTTATTTATGTCCTCTCCACTCTGCTTTTAAACCCATTGAAGTTGGTTTACTAAATTTAAGAATTAGATTTTCCACTTGGTTTTTTACTAGTCTATATTTCTCTGCTGAGATTTTCTATCCTTTCATTATGAGCGCATCTCCTTTAACTTCTTAACCGAAGCTATAATAGCTGACCAAAATCTTTGTCTGCTAATTTCAACATATGGTCCATCTCAGAGTTGGTCTTCACTGATTGCCTTTCTCTGTTAAGTATGGGCCACATTTTTCCCTTGTATGTATGTGTGTGTGTGTAATAATTCTACACTATATTTTGGACATTATATGAGGGAGGACCCCAAAAACCCCAGAATTTATTTATAAAAATTGTGTATTTTAAAAAAATGGTGTATTTATTATTACATGTTTTAACTTGTCACCTTTAAAGTATTCTCCATTTGATGCAATACATTTATCAAGAAGTTTTGTCCACTGCTCAAAACTGTTTTTGAACTCATCAATTTTGATGCCTTTTAGTGCTTTTGCTATTTTTTTTTGTCATCTCTTGCACATTGGTAAAAGGTTTGCCTTTGAGGACTTTTTTGTCCGAGTAAACTCAGGGTGAGACTGGATGAACAGGGAGGGTGGGGCACAGGGGTCATGCCTTTTTTTTTTTTGTTCAAAAACTGCTGAATATTCAGCACAGAGTGGGCCGATCTGTTCATAAAATCACCCAACATGAAATGGTCAAATGAGTTGAAAGAGTCTTCAAAAAAAAATTCACTGAAGCTGAACACAGCTTCTCACAACAACACCAGCTGGTACACTGATACAGATGGGTTCTTGGAACACTCACCTAGTAAGGGAAGCCTGCACTACAAGGGGCCTGTCCTCCAGAAGATAATTCCTGGGGTTTTTTTGGTCCCCCCTCATACATGATACATTGTAAAGGGTCTGAATTCTGTTATATTCCTCTGAAGAATGTTGAGCTTTTGTTTTAGCAGGCAGCTAACTTGGTTGACTTCAAACTCCAAACTTTGTCTTTCCTGCACTTGATAGCAGATAAAAATCACCGTTTAGTCCTTTTTAGCTTTAGGTGGGTTGCATGGAGTCTGCCTGGTACGTACATAGTTCAAGGATCAGCCAGAGATTTGGTCCGATTTTATTTTCACAATTTGTAGCATCCTCTCTACTGCTTTTTCTTTCAGGTATTTAAAATTAATTGATTAGAATTAATTAATTAATTATTAAATTAATACATATGGCTATATCGCCCCTCCAATTGTTTTGTGAATTTGTTTTGTCATCTGTCTCCTCAGGGAGAGCAGGCATATTGTCTAATTTATCTATGCATTCCTTTTTTTTCCAGTATAGTGTGTGCCACACAGTAGAAAGCAAGTAAATGGCTGAACTAATCAATGAGTTTGTGGCTTATCATTATACACATAAGCTGCACTTCACATTTCTCCCTTGAAAATATTTCCTGATGAAAATATTATTCCATATTAGTTTATAGAGAACTTCCTCATTTTCTTTTTATAGCTGCCTAGTATTCCCTTTCTGGGACATACTATAGTTGATGTAATCAGTTCCCTACTGATAAAAACACTTGTGGCTTCCATCTTTTGCTATTACAAGTGCAGAAGAGGGATTTTTATGCTGAGCCCTCCAGTTTTGCAGTCTTTCTGGACGGAGTAGACCGTCAATAAACAATGGTGGAAAGAATGAATTAACCAACACTAATGAGCGAAGGAGGGAGTAGCAGAAAGGGGGCGTGCACTGACAGCGGTCATGCGCGGAAGACCCACCAGGTGGCGCTGCGGCCCGGCCGGGCATCGCTGCTCCGGCGGAGTGTGCGGTTGCCAGCCGCCGCCCGCAGCGTCCACCAGAGTCTGCAACCCGAGCAGCCGTCTGGGGGACCTGGACCGATGCCCGGCAGTGAGGAAGTCGCCGCTGCCGCCCACGTGCTGCCCGGCGTCCTGGCCGCCATCATGCTAGACTGGTGCCGCTGGCTCTTCTTGAAGGAGATGGGCCTGCTATACTCCGACAAGACCACCTTCTCCAAAGTCATCCTGGTGAGTGCCCGTCCACTCACCTGCTCGGGTCGCGGACGCCAATTCCTCCCTGCCCCCCACCCCCAACATACACACACTCAGGCCGTGTGTGGTCGGAGGGAACGGGAGCGAGTGTGCCTGTCCCCTCCCGGGGGACAGGACTTAGAGAGTGTCCCGCGTGCCGGTGGCGGCGGTCGGTCGGCCGCTGAAGGGTTCATTCCATTCGGTCGTCCTGGACTCCGCCGGGGTCCGGGAAGGCTGAACTTGGGCTTGTCACATACTTAAAGCGCTTGGGGGTTGCGTGTTTCCCGGGGCTTCTCTGGGGGCAGCCGGAGGGCCAACCCCAGCCCGGCACTTCCCCGGAGGGCGGGCCTGGGCCAGCCCGTCGGTGCGGCGAGGGAGAGGAAGGACTGCCAGGCTCCTTCCTAAATCCTGCGCGCAGCTCGTCCCGGCCCGTGGGGCGGGTTTCACTCGTTCGCCGGGGACCGGGAGCGGCGGACGGCTGCTACGCCGGGCCGGTGGAGGGTGGGGACAGCTGCAGCCAGTTGGGACCCCTGCGCCGCCGCCTCGGGCGCCACCCCTGGAACGCCGCCTTCCCCGCGCCCGCCTGCGGAGCTGCTGGGCCCCGGCGCCGCGCTGCACGCGTCCTGGAGGACTCGGAACGAGGCCGTCGGCAGTCTTCGTCTCTGGGGCCCTGAGAGCAGCCTGTCGTGCACGGAGAGCTGCTCAGGCCAGGGACCGTGAACAGACACCTCCCGCAGAGCGGCCCCGGCCGGCTGCACGCCCCGTCTCCCATCCGGGAGGGACCGCTTCTCTCTCTTTGTTGACGGAGCGGCCCGGCCGAGACCGCGCGCTGATTCGGCACCAGTGTCCCCGACGCGTGAACAGGAGCACGTTTCCGCGCGCGTCCCGGGTGCCACCCGCCACACACACACACACACACACACACACACACACACACACACAGCTGAGCGCTCTGCCCCGTGGCTTCGGTCATAGCTGGGGGTGGGGCGAGACAAGGGAGGTGAGAGCAATCTCGGATCTGAGCAGCTTATGAACGTGGATGTGAATTCATTTTTTGACACTCATGGCACCAGAGGATACGAGTGTGGAAAGTTGAAGGGAGGCGGATTTTAGTTGAATGAGAAAGGAACCTCTGGTCCTGAGACGGATGCGTGGTAGAAGGGTGCCCGGTGATGTGTGTGCACGTGGATGGGGCTATGAGGCTCTGAGTCGCCGCGTCCGTGGGTTTGGTGTGGGGAGAGGGTCCCCAGCTCTGGATGCACCACCAGCGTCAGGGACAGGGAGGGGGGCTCCCCACCGGTCTCACTGGTGTGTTCCCCCTGCGTTTTCTCTGCACTGAACCCACCTGCATTGCCCTCTCCCCATCCCATTTGTCCTGCGAGGGACCCTCTGATCAGGACACGTGGGCACTGGCGGGCACTTAGGAGGAGCGCATGAGCCAGCCCCTCACGTCACACTGGGGAGGGGACACTGGTGGCATGGGGTTGCACAGCTAACTAGCTGTAGAGTCAGGCCGGTGTTGGAATCCTGGGCCCCACTCTCTGCACCAGAGGCAAAAGGAACGCTGTGCTGCCTATGTTTGGTACCAATTGTACAGGATGTGCCTGTTGTGGTGCCTGAGCTCACTGTGGATTTGGACTTCATTGTCCATGTCTTACGTTGAAAGTAATTATTTCATTTCTGGGGTGATATTCAGAGGTTTGATGTCAAAACATGGGAGAAGAAAACCTGATTGATATTCATTTTTGTTTGTTTTGTTAAACCACTTAATTGAGGTATGACATGTAAAAAAAAATATACATGTTAAATGAGTACAACTCAGTGAGTTTGGAGAGAAGTAGACCCTATGAAACCATCACTGCCCCATCAAGGCCATGAATATGTCATTTCCTCCCAGGGTTCCCTCCCGCCCTCACTGCTATTATTTGTGTGTGATAAGAACACCACGTGGAGCAGACTTGCAGCAGACAACACAGCGTTGTTAGTGGCAGGCACTGACCCACATCTGGGCTCTGGAACTTCATCATCCTCTTTAGGTTGGTTACTTCTGTGCCTAATTTGTTGAGAGTTTTGCCATGAAAGTATGTCGAATTTTTGTCAAATGCTTTTTCTGCATCTATTGCGATGACTATATGATTTTATCTTTTATTCTGTTAGTGTGGTGTATCACATTTACTGATGTGCACATGGTGAATCATTTTTGCATCCAGGGAGAAATCCCAGTTGGTCGTGGTTGTGATCCTTTGAATATACATAAAAGGATCACTCTCCCTTTCTCCTATCTGACTTTGATTTGATTTGCTGGTGTTTCGTTGAGGATATTTACATCTGTATTCATCAGGGATGTTGGTCTGTAATTTTCTTTTCTTGTCATGTCCTTGTTTGGCTGTGGTATCACAATGATGCTGGCCTCCTCTCAGTTTAGGAAGATTCCCTTTTTTTCAAGTTTTTGGGAGAGTTTGAGAAGGATTGGTGTTAATTTAAATTTAAATGTTTGGTAGAATTCACCAGTTAAATCATCTAGTCCTGGGCTTCTCTTTATTCAGAGTTTTTTGATCACTGATTCGGTCTCCTTACTCATTCAGATTTTCTATTTCTTCACGACTCAGTCTTGGTAGATTGTATATTTCTAGTAATTTCCCATTTCTTTTAGGTTATTGAATTTGCTGGCATGTGATTGTTGATAGTAATTTATCTTCTTTTGTATTTTTGTGGTATCACTTGTTATGTATCCTTTTTCACTTGTAATTGTATTTAAGTGAGTCTTCTCTTTTTCTTGGTTAGTCTAGGTAAAAATTTGTCAATTTTCTTTTTCTTTTTTATTAAATACTTTTTATTTTTATTGTTGTTCA
>VMDR010021993.1:0-16483 GCA_007922815.1 Macrotus californicus
AACACTCATCTATATCACATCCCTGGATTCTGTCATAAGGTGATTTACAGCCAGAGACCTGGAGGTACATAAGAGATGTGATTTGAATTGATCATATAGTCTTATCAATTTCTATTTTTTCTAAATGAACTTTTTAAATAAGTAAATTTTAAATAAATTTAATAACATTTGTATAGTAAATTGCTAATGATTAACTGGTAAAATAGAAACAGGCTGAAAATGAAGAAAGTACTTATTTTATCAGTCCACCCTTCCATCCACCCATCCTTTCATCTACTTACTATCTAGCTAGATAAATTGTTCTCACCTCAAACGTAAAGCAGATTATAAGGATAGCCATAATAAAGCAAAGGAAAATTAATTAGCATCTAGAGTAAAAGTTCCTGTTCTATAAGACTGACACTTTTGTACATGTTTTTCCTGCCCAATTTCCGTGTGTGTGTATGTGTGTGTGTGTGTGTGTGTGTGTATGTTTTACTTGGCCAATTCTTATTTGAGAAAGGAAGGAGGTGACTGGCTATAAAAGGGTGACAAAGGAACCCTTTGATGGAACTGTTTTGTATCTTAAATATGGTGATGATCACATGAGGAAACATATAATAAAATTGCAAGCACTAAGGTACACTCATACCCAGAAATGTCTGCAACACTGGTGGCATCAGAATGAAGTCAATGAGTTTCAAAAACGTCAATTTCCTGATTGTGTATTATATTATAATTATGCAAGATATTACCACTGGAGTCACTGAGTGAAGGGTAACAGGATCTCTCTGTATCACTTCTTACAACTTCATGTGAATCCACATTATTTCAAAAATTCTTAAAACTTCTAAAAAGTAATCTTCTCAGATAGTTCATAAATATTTGCATTATTTGTGTGATGTTAGCAGTGCCCATTTATTAGAGATTTTGTTTTTTTTCACAGACATGTAAATAAATTACAGTCAGTGGCAATGGATTATTAATCTCTCAGAATAAATTCCCAATATTTGACTTAGTCTGGTTAATTTCTTTAACAACTTCCTACCACTTGTCAGACCCAGTAGCCAAACAACTGCCAAGACACTTGGCATCAGAAGAATAAAGATGGTCTCACATTTCCAACATATTTTAAATATAGGCTTCCATGAAAAAAAATGTCAGCTCTTCTCATTTTGCTGCTATATGACTGGCTCTTCCTTATCTTCCTTTTCTGCATCCTCAGCCTCCCTTGACCCTGGTGACAAGTCCAAGATGCTATGTCTTTCTCATGTCTTTTCATCCATCGTTTTAAAAACGGTGAAGACTCTGAAATGTTACCTTAATTGCAAGCTAACAAGTTGGCCTGCCAAAGTTCTACGGATGCTGGTTGAAGATGAGACCCTGAGTCAGAGACAAAGCACTTTACTTGGCATAACTGTTAGCATCAACATTATGTTTTCATTATTTTCCCTTTTTCCCTGAGGTCCACAGACATGCTACAGAGTGACTTGGGTGGCTGCTGTGGCTCAGATTTAACACAGGTTCAGGAAAGCCCTGAACTGATCTTTTAAGGACTACTTGCAAATATGCCCAACATCTATGCTGGATGGAGTCACTCTTTTTATCATCCTGGTCAGGAAACAACTTTAACCTCTGCTCTAGGTGGATACATTTTCTTTATCTTCCAAGGCAATTTGACTTGAAAGATAGATATTCACAAATATACTTGATAAAGTTACAAACAAAAACTGCAGCAATGTCTTGGAGAATTGTCTTCCGAGACTTTGTTTCCCCCTGGTGATTTCACCCGATTACATGCATTTTTAATATCATCATTATATCTTTTCCTGTATGTCCAGTCAGAAATAGACCTCAGACTAGCGGTTAACTGCTTATCTACTGGAGTGAAGACATGAAGTGAGAAGTCCTGTCCACCCGATGCGCCTCTGCCCCTTCAGTCTCCTCTGAGATCATCGAGCCAGGTCGTGCAGGTACATGGAAAAAATCCCAGCAGGGAAGTACAATGCAGGAGTACACCAATTTGCATTCCCACAAACAGTGCAGAAGGGTTCCCCTTTCTCCACATCCTCGCTAGCAGTTGTTTGTTGATTTGTGGATGATAGCTTTTTGTTCTCTACATTTGCAGATGAGTTAGGAACTCTAGGACTCCTTCTTTAAGGTCAATATGGATTATCTGCTCAGGATCTCTTTTAAAAAAAAAATTCTCATCCATGGGAGGAGGACATATGCCAGTTCCCTTGAGTTTCCATTCAGGTAAACATGTGCACATTTCTGAGTACAAATATTAATTTTTATGGATAAACTAGTTTGTATCCTTTTTAATGTGAAGGTTGACTTCAAAAGTGTTTTCCTTTGCAGACAGTCTTGCACTGGTGAGATGTTATTGGAGCAGCAGTAGCCAGGTCTCTTTACAGTGACCATTTGAACTGGTGTTAAAGATGGGCTGTGGAAATAGCAAGAATATAATTGCTCAGATGTGAGAAACAGAGGGTGCCCACATATAAAATCAGGACGTTGCAGGGAGTGCAAGGAAGCAGTGAACAATTCTGCTTTGCCAGATAATAGTAATGTGGAAAATACTGAACTCAACACAGGATGCAGCAGCTCAACTAATTACTTAGCCCACGCACAAAATTAATGTGGGGGTATGAGGTGTTTATTCTCCCTGGGACACTCCTTGACAAATGGAGAGCTGAACAGAGCCAGCACAAGTAGTTCCTCATTCATGTCTCAGGTAATGCTGAGGGGTACTTCACGAGGTTCCTCAGAGGGCGCCGAGTGGGATTGAGGCCCAGTTGCCTTCATTGGTAACCAGTTCAATGACTGCCTTCAATGGCAACCAGTTCAAAGAATAGCTGTCTCTCCTTCCCTGTTTCATTCTTTCTTGTCCTCCCCATCTGGTTATTGACCAGGAAGGTACTGGCTTGCAAGTCCTTGTCTCTGGTTCTGAAACAGTGGTGTGGCCCTAAAAGTAGCAAATAGACTGGTCGCTTGGTCAGAGGCCTGAAGAAAGAAAGACTAGAAGACGTAGGACAAGGAATTCTGGGGAAAAGACATTGTGAATGGAAGTATGGAAGTTGGCAAATGTGAAGGTTTTAAATCACATGTGAATTCCAACAATAGAACGTCTATAGTGGAAGAGGTAATAAACAATCAGTATATAAGAACCTATATCAGAAATATTTAACAAACATGCCCCCACAACAAAAATCACCATTTTCAAATAAAACTTGGAACCTTGTTTGGAAAATATCTGAGCCTGCATTTATAGGCACACCCAACATCTAAACGTCTACAAATGTTCTCAGAGGGAAAAAATTTGTAGAGAATATTTCGCAATGACACTGGCTCCCTTGTTCTGTTTAAGGCGTTAATTGCCAGTGTGCCAGATCTCCAATCAGCTGAAAGTTTTAGAGAGATCTAATGTGATAGCTTTGTGCACTCACCCCCACACACTCACAATGTTACCGTCCCTTTAATGATAGAAAAATATAAAGCTACAGGGAATTACGTGAGAAAATCTATAGAAATTACATGTAAAATTTTATAAAAGGGAACTATTATTGGGGTAAGAGTACAGATGAATTTTCAACTGGCTTCTGAAGGAAAGGAAAAATTGGGGATGACAAGGAGCAAGAGCAAAATTAAAGGTACACAGGAATAGAAACAGTATGTGTGGTGGGAAAAGAAGAGCTCGTGTGTACTGCCCTCTCCGCATGAGAAGGGCCATGCTCGGGGCCATACCCAGCCCACGCCCTGCCCAAGTTGAAGCCTCACTCTTGTCTCAGCCTTCCTCATCCCAATGAAAGTCAAATCTATTCTTACAGGTGATGGGTAAAAACTTGAGGGGCTATCTGTGAGCTCTACTTACCACATATATCCTGAATCCAGCATTTTCTATCACATCAACCACCAGCAAGTAGTCTCATCTAACCACAATGAGGTCTCTCCTAGGCCATGGCTAGAGTTTCCTAGTTTGTCCTGCTGCACCTACCTGTGCTCTCCTATGGACTTTTCTCCCACGAGAAGCCAGAGGAACAATCCCTTAAAATCACAAAGCAGATCATGGAACTGTTCTACACAAAATTCTCTAATTATTTCTCTTCCTGATTCAGAGTAAAATCCAAAATCCTTCCTGTGACTTCACAAGGCCTGGCACTTTCCCCCACTGTCTCTCTAAAATAATCACTAACCACTCTCCTTTAGACAGGGTTTAATACATAGTAGGTAGTTTAAGAACATTTAGTGAATAAGGGAATTTATTACTTTAATTCTTTGAAAACCCTGTGAGGGAGGTAGTACTCCCCATTGTACTCAGAGGAAACTGCACACAGAAATATTAAATGGCTTTACCACAGTTAAAGCTAATAAGACTTGTAATTCAGATTTATACTTAGGGTGCCGAGTCTACATTTTAAATGATCATTTTATACTGCCTTTTCAGGTTGGGACTATAAGAAGAGAACCATTAATGAGCAGAAATTGCATATTAGTGAGTAAGAAGAGGAAGGTTTGATAAACGGCATTTTCATTCTAGATCATAATATAAAGTCTCCCATACTTAAATCCCACATTTATTAATGCTTAACTCAGGGGTTACAGGAAGTGTATTTCAGCCCTAAATATAAGTTTAAAAAGAAATTAAAGATAATTACTGCTGAGATTATACATGTTATATATTTTATTATTTTATTACAATAGCATAAAATAAATACCTTAAATATATCTTCCATTAAAAAAAAAACCCTAGTATTTAAGTGCTGTTTGAAAATTTTGCAACTTCCCACAGGAAATAATATAAAAATAGCAGAGTGTGCTGTTGGCTAGACAGGAAAACGCTATAAATATCATGTAGAAGTTACTCTTTGTTGATGGCCACAGTTTGGAAGTGCATGTATAAGAAAATGTGCTCATTTCCCAAGTCACAATCACACTCTTCAGAACCTGACGAAGACCAGGGCTGTCACCTCAACTTCCATTATCAACTAGGTCATCTCTAAATACTGAGTACTGAGTGACATTCCTGAATTGTCTTAATTTAGCTGAGATACACCATCTGAAAACGATAGCAACAAGCAGGTGGTGTATCAAACACAATTATTTTTTAAATAATAAATTATGTGTCAAATCAATAAACTGTTAGAAAACATATATGTTGTCATTAGCTCACCAATAACTATTTATAAAGTAGTTCTTGCCAATGTTTTCCATTTATGAAGTAAGAGGATTTAATTTTTATCACATTTTATGCTGGTCCCGTGCTCTGCATGCCTCCCTGGACCCCACATTACATCACTGCTTACATGGAAGGGGTTTTAAAAGCCACTCTTCACTCCCCAAATGTCATCTGTAAGTAATTGTTGTTGTTGTTGTTTTAGTTCTTTTTAAGAAGGTTAACTTTGTTTCTCCACGTACATGGTAAGCTTCAGTTCTGTTCTACCCTGTTGCACCTCTGACAGCACCAAAATGGTAATTTGTGATTTATTAAAAAAGTAGAGAGATGAATATTAGATGTTCTTAACTTTCACTGTATGAGGAGAAAGACAGCCAAGCAAGAGTTAATTTAATCAGCACCTCTGAAAGGAAGCAAAATATTTCTTATTTGGAATTCCACAAAATGATATTGTATATCTGAGGAGTAGATACAACATTTCTCTGGAAAAGTAAACTGGTTGGAGTTGAGACATCTCCAACTAGCCCCTTTGGGACCCCAATACTTTACATGATTTTATCTCCAGGAACCCTCACTGGTTCTCCACAGTGAAGAGTCAAAAAAAAAAAAAAAATCCCCTTGTGGTTCTGGCTGGGGGGAAAGAATAACCATTGAAATCTTTTCCATGACAAAAAGCGACTCTGCAGGCGGAACCACTCTATCACACTTAATCCTACCTGTGGTAAGGGCACTTCGACTCCAGTACCCTCCATCTTCCTGTATCACTTAATAGGGTTGAGTGGGAAAGCCAAGAAACACTAGGAAGGTCACAATCCAGAGACACAGACACACTTAAACACAGAGATGTAATCACATGTTTACAAAGCGTTAACTTTCTCCTGCACCTTACACACCCGCAAAAGACAGCCAGTGCAGCAGCGGTGGGTTACAACCGAGAGAGATGAAAAATGAAGGCTCTGTTTCAGGGAAGCACAGAGACAGCTAAGACAACAGAGACTCGAACACTGGAGGATTTCGAAGCCTCAGGAACCTACAGCTACATCAAACAGTAAACACAACCCGACTTCCAGCCGGATTCACATACAACTCACAGTAAAGGCCTATTTACCCAATACACCATGTCTGGCTTTCAACAAAATGATGCAGCGTGTTAGAAAAAAGTTAGCAAGTCAAGAAAAAAGTCTGAAGAGACAACACAAGTATCAGAATGAGACTTAGGACAGATTTTTGGAATTATCATACAGGAAATTTCAAATAATTATTATTAATATATTGAGGTCTCTAGCGGAAGAAATTGACAACATGAAAGAGCAGGGATAATATACGCAAAAAGTACAAAACTCTAAGAATCAAAGGGAAATGTTAGAAATCAAAAACACCACAGCAAAAATAAAGAATATGTTTGATGGGCTGATCAGTCAACTAAGCAAGACAGGAAAAAAACCTGTGATCTTGAAGACAGGTCATCAGAAAAAGCCCACACTAAAATGAAAAGAGAAAAACAATGATAAAAACAGAACAGAGCATCCAAGAACTGTGGGCAAGTTACAAAAGGGGTAACACATGCATAATTGCAATACCAGGGAGAGAAGACATAACATCTGAATAAACAATTGAAGGAAAAATGGTGAAAAATTTTCTAAAATTAATGACAGACACCAAACCACACATCCATAAAGATTAAAGAATGCCAAGCAGATTAGCTACCAAAAAATGCAAACCTGGGCATATCATATTCAAATTACAGAAACCAAAAACCAGTAGCATCATAGTGCTGTATTGCACTGCATTCTGATTTAAAATGAAGTTTCTAAAATTATTTTCAGTAACAGAGTGCTGTCTTGAGATAAATCTTATATGGAAGGCCAACGTGCACAAGACATAAAAAGTATACGAAAGAGAAAAGCTGCCCTTGTTTAAGGGGATTTGGTATGGGGAGGGTAGCACCGCTGCCCCTCTGTTCCACAAGCCCCTACTCCAGAGCAGCTCTGTTTAATGCATGTACAACATAAGCTGCATGCGTTATTTTAAACTACCTAGGAATCACCTTTCTAAAAAGTAAGAAGTCCCAGGTAAAATTAATTTTATAATTTTATAACATTGTTTCATTTTTACCTAATATATAAAACCCATTGTTTCACCATGTAATCAATACAAAATCTATTAATTAGGCATTTTTAATTATTTTTTCTTTTACGAAGTCTTCAAATTTGTTATACTTTTTTACTTACTATGCATCGTAATTCAGATGCTAATTTTCAGTGGAAACATGATCTGTGTAAAGATTTCACAAAAACTGGAGTTGAAAAAGTATATTTGAATACCAATATCATAAGTTTTCTAAAGTATATTGAATAGCCATTTTAACTTTAATTCAAATAAATTCAAAGCTAAATTAAAATGTAAAAATCTGTTATTTAATATCACAAGCCATATTTCAAGTGATCAATATTTATGTATGGCTAGAAGTTGCCGTATTGGACAGTGAAGTTCCAGAGCCTCACTGAATGCAGGTTGAACCACTGGCCTAGTCATAACACTTCTTAACACTATCATCAGCAGATAAGACCTTGCTCACCAAGAAGCATTCTGCTTAGTATTTGGCATCTGGGTGCACAGATAAAATCCTGTTCCTAGCTCTGGCTGGTGTGGCTCAGTGGACTGAGTGCTGGCCTGCAAATCAAAGGGTTGCCAGTTCGATTCCCAGTCTAGAGCATGTGCCTGGGTTGCAGGCCAGATACCCAGTAAGGGGCGTGTGAGAGGCAACCACACATTGTTGTTTCTCTCTGTCTTTCTCCCTCCCTTCCCCTCTCTAAAAAATAAATAAGTAAATAAAATCTTAAAAAAATTGTTTTTAAAAATCCTGTTCCTAGACCTCTAAGGTAGAGTTTCAGACCACAGGCCTAGTTAAACTCACCGACGAAACATTATCCTGTGAAGCACCTGGGAATCCAGCTAGCTAGCCGAAATCTCCCTGGCAGTACTTCCTTTCGGCATGCATGTTGCTTTCAAAGTGTGCACATAGCATCACTCTGAGATTCTGTTCATTTCCCAGATGGCACAGCCAGCTCCTTAAATTAACCAGCCTAACCTGGAAGATATATAAAGTACAAAATAGAATAGGCAGGAATTATTCCCCAAAAGTTTATCAATCAATCCATTAGCTTAAAGCAAAGCCGATCCAACGGCACTAATTGTTGCAGATAGTTGCTAAAGATAGACCAAAACCAAAACAAAAACAAAAAACCCTTCTCAGACGGAGTGTTAAAAGGAGAGAATAAGAAATTCATCCACAAAAGCATAATCACAAAATAAATTATAATTTCAAGAGACAGTAACTTAATTGTGGGCAATAGAAGGCATAGAAATATGAAGTGAAACCGTCAAATGAAACGGATGCTTTCTTAACTTAGGGTGCTATAGTTCATGAACTATAAAAAAATAAATTGTTCAGGAAGCACTAAATCTGGACAATGTTGGGAATCTTTACATGGGAAGCTTAGCTGGGAAAAGCCTGAAGCCTCGACACGGGCCTCCTAGAAAAGGAATAGACTGGAGGAATTCACTGTGCAACCTTCTCTTGTTCTCATCTTTTCTGTCATGGTCCTTCTGCAACCCTCGAGAGTGAAAATGAGCACAGGCATGGTAACTTACCTTGAGTTTGTGGCACCTGAACCCACTCTCCCCAGCTGTCATCACAAAAAGGTGACCTGATATTATAGTGTTTTACATACATTTATGAGTAATGTGAAAGAAGTGCTATGAATTTACAAACAATACAGGTTAGATATAAAAAGAGCAAAACAGATTTCAAAGAGTCACATTGTATGGTATCTATGTGATTCCACTTGTTCTAGTGCAATTATAACTTTCTCCCAGATAATTTGGACACTCACATCAAATATGAATCCATATACTGCCTTACCATTACAATTACTTTTAAAAATAATTACAGTATTTGATCATGTCATCTGCTTCTTTTAAACAAACAAACATTAAGTTCCCTCCACACCCTGAGCATCATAGTCAAGGCTCCTCAGGATGTTTTCAATCTTTCTTTTCAAATATTTCTTTCATTCTAATCTATTTACCCAGAGGTTAAACTCAGAATTCAATAATTACCACCTCGGTACATTTATTGACTAAAAAAACTGATGTTAGCTTTGGTCTGAACCAGGCACTTCAAGAGCCCCTACTGAGCTAGACAGGCTTTTGCTTTCTTCATTAGATTTTGGAAAGGTACAGAAAATTCCAGATAAGTCCTGAGCTAGAGAGAGAAGAGGGGAACATTTGAAGGACTGAGGCTTGACTACCAAGTAGAATCACAGCATTCAAAATGCTGATACCAAGGATGACTGTGTCAGTGGGTACCAGCTGGAGGTCTGAAATGCACCCAGAATTGCAAGTGTCAGACTTCTAACCTTCCCTCATGCACCAGACCAAGCAAGTAAATATTTCTTGAACTGAGAAAAATTAAAATAACCTTCAAATTTACATCTCTGTCAATGTTTTCTCATAAGGTTTTTTTTTAGATTATTCTAGTTTTTTCACTATCTACCTTCAACTCAGCTTTTTGAATCAGCAGCAACACCAGCTCTGCCCTTATGTTCTTCCAGACCCCTACGATGGGAATGAGTGGCTTTCTTCTCCTCAGGGCATATCCCTGAGGGCAGCCACTATGGGGAGACTTAAACTGTGGTTACTTCCACATGGGTTTAAGATGTGGTTTTTGATTTGTTCATTTTGTAAATATATAATGGGAGCCTGACTTAGTTCCATTGCATAACAGTGCCAAATAGAGAAATTTAAGAGAGCCAAAAATGCTGGACGAGTAACCATAGTGAAAATTTATACCCATTCAAGAGTCCTAAAAACAATTCATGTAAAGATATACATGTATATTATATATATATATATATATATATATATATATATATATATATATATATATATTAAACCAAGAAGCTCATTCTCATTGGAAAACAGAAGCAATTGTGAGCATAAAGGAGAGAAACACAAAACTAAGGGCTGCTTTTATAAGGTGAGAGCTGTAGGCTAGGATTAAGCCTCATATTTACACTTCTATGTTTCAACCTCATATTACTTTAATAATTCACTGGTTTAATTTAGTTTTATAGTAAAATGAATGCTATAATGACCTTCTGACTGGAAAGCAAAATATGTAATTGTGACACGGTCTTTTCTCTCAACTTCCTGCTGAATAGGTTGTCCAAGGGCAAGCTGAAGTAACTTGGAATCAGACTTTGTTAGTGCAGTGACGTCAACGTGCAAAGAAAGGATTGAGTGCAAAAAGGAGAAAGGACTCAGCTTCCTCTTCAAGATGACCTGGTAACTCCCATGCTTTGTGTGTAAAGATTCACTCACGCTAATAAGTTATTCCAATTTTAGGGCAAAACTGCTCTTGTAGCTGCAGGAAGAAAATAGGGCAAACTCCCACCTATTACAGGCTCACCTTTGACCTCTCAGGATACTCACTGCATGAAAAATTAAAACTTGGTTTTGAAATAAAGTTTACTACACGCAATAGACAGCCCCTGTCCTATCCTGTGTACCCTCCACTTCATACTTATCTGTTTCTGAGACAGAATACGATACTTTGTTCAAAAGTCCTCTACCTTTTCTTTCTCATCAGCTCTTCATTTCTTTCCAATCTCGAGTTTCCCAACTCTGCTAAAAATTTCTAAACTACCTATGAATAATAAATCTTCTATTGCTACTTTCCATTTTCTCGTTGTTGATTTTTTTATTGCAATGTAGTCCCTTCAATGACTATTATGTAGATGTGTGGGGTCTCCACCAGCATAGTTTCCTATAGACTTGTGACCGAATGACAGAGCTTTCTGGCCCACACCTTCACTTCCCGTTTCACCTTGACCCATACATACACCAAAAATGGGAACACATGACTGTTCTCAACGTCCTTTTCAAACCTCATTTTATTTCATCAATGCTTTTCTTTCAGTATGGCATGCTATTACTAAAATAGTTTTGGTGGCAAATATATTCGCTACTAAGTCTTTTTTAAAGTTGGTACGCATGTATTCTTTAGTTTCTTATTCCTATGTTCACCAAAAATTAATAAAATCACAATTTGTTCAGTGTATTTTTGTAGTTCATTTCACATATGTGTAAGTTTTACATTTTCAGCCATTTAAATTCTTTTTCTTTTTCTTTCTGTGGGCTATTTAGAAACTAAAGTGAGAATATTGGTAGGGAGGAATATCTTATAATGGTTGATCTTTGGGTAGCAGAGTAGGAACTAAAAGGAATTTTATGTCTAAGTTTTATATATATATAATATGCTGCGAGTTAAGACTTTTCCTTCTTGTTGGTTAGAATCAAAATAGTTTACATGATTTGAAACAGTATAATTCAAAAGGATATGTGCACCCTATGTTCATTGCAGCATTATTTACCATAGCCAAGATTTGGAAGCAGCCCACATGCCCATCAGTAGATGAGTGGATAAAAAAGCTGCGGTGCACTTACACAATGGAATACTATATGTCCATAAAAAAAGAAGGAAATCTTTGATGACAGCATGGATGGATCTGGATAGCATTATGCTATGTGAAATGAGCCAGTAGAGAAAGACAAGTATCACATGATTTCATTATATGTAGAACCTAATGAACAGAACAAACAAACACAATAGAACCAGAGGTATACATACAGAAAACAGACTGACAGCTGTTAGCAGAGATGGGGTCCTGGGGACTGGGTGGAAAGGAAAAGGGATTAAGCAAAACAAAACAAACCTCATAGACCCAGAGAACAGCATAGTGATAACAAGACAAAAAGGGGGTAGGGAGGTACAAGAGAGAAAAGAGGAATAAAGTATGATAAAGAGAGACTACAGTTTGGATGGTGAGCATACAAAACAGTATACAGATGCGGTATTATAGAACTGTACACCTGAAACCCATACAATTTTATTAACTAACATCACCCCAATAAATTCAATGAAAAATAAATACATAAACCAAATGTGATGCATTTTAAACTTTCATCTAGCAAAGAAGTAGAAATTTCAAGAATTATCTTGCTTAATCTTTCCAATGGTTTATAATCTAAGTCAGAAAAAAATAACTTCTAGGTCTCTTTTTGTTTCATTTTATTCTAGCAGGCCCAATGTTCGTATTTCGATGGCAGTCCCCTGGGTAATCTCACCTTCATCTTCTGATTTCGAACATCTTTGATTTCAAACTTTCTGACTCAAGAATAAAGACGAGTTTCTCTCGCAGTTGATTTATGGGTGTTTTGTTTTGTTTTTGTGTTTCTTTTCAGGTCCTGCGAGCTGAAAATATCTCATCCCACAGGAATAGATTTACCTACAAATGCATATTTTATTGCCTCTTTTCCTGTGCTCTCACCTTCACCCAGTACAGAATTTTTAAAAATAAGGCATTTTAAGAATAATTTTTTCATTTCTCATAACACAACACTATTGACATCTTTTGGATTTATGTGTTTATTTACTTATTATATAAATTAGCCAGTAAGCAACATGGTTTTGGAAGATAGACACTTTGTTTTGTTCACTACTGTATCCTAAAAATCCTAATAGTGTCTGACACATAAAGGTGCTCAATGTTTGACTGAGTGACACACCATACACATATACTGACAAAAATGCCAACTCACTGCAAAGGTGCGTTTGTGCTTAACTTCAAATGAAATATATGTAACCTATATTTATATATAACACACAATCTAGGGTAGCTTGTTTAGATTTAAACATATAGTTACAGTATGTTTACTTTTACCTTAAATAGTGGAAAACAGCAACATAAGGTAAAATTCCAAGACAAATTTTCCATGGGTTTTTTGGTTGTGTTTTCATGAAACTGTTATTATATGTTAATTATTGGCATTTGGAAGCAAAACTCTTGCTGTTTTTGTTTTAGATTCATCAGAACTATAGGAGTGGGAGTTTAGGGGGTGGAGGGGTCGAGCAAAAAGAAAAAAGCACTCATGGACATGGACTGTTGTGGTGATGTGGGGGGCAGGGGTGGACTAGGGACTAAATGGTAATGGAAAAATACAATAAAATTTAAAAAAAAAATAAAAGTGTATCATAAGTGGTAGGTTTTATAAATACTTTTTGAATAAATAAATTAATGAATGGAACATTTCCCTACTTTGTCTCTATTTTGCTTTTTAGTTTAGGTTGTTCATTAGAGTCCACATATGAGGGATACCAAATATCATATGGTATTTGTGTTTCTCTGACTGGCTTATTTCAGGATGGCCAATAGACATATGAAAAGATGCTCAACATCACTAATCATCAGAGAAATTAAAACACAATGAGATACCATGCCACACCTGTCAGAATGGCCATCATTAATAAATTGACAAACAAGTGCTGGTGATGATGTGGAGAAAAGGGAACACTTGTGCACTGTTGGTGGGAAAGCAGACGGGTGCAGCACTGTGGAAAGCAGTATGGAGATACCTTAAAAAATTAAAAATAGATCTGCCTTTTGACCCACCTATGCCACTTCTGGGAATATTTTCAAAGAAACCCAAACCACTAACTCAAAAGAATATAAGTGCCCCTGTGTTTATTGCAGATTTATTTACAACTGCCAAGATATGGAAATAGCCCAAGTGCCCATCAGTGGATGAGTGGATAAAACAACTACAGGACATTTAGACAATGGAATACAACTTGGCTGTAAAAAAGAAGAAAATACAACACAGCATGGATGGACCTGGAGACATGTTCTTTTCTAAGCAGTAGAGAGGTATCACTAAACAAAAGAGAATTAAAAAAAAAAAAAAACTTGTCTTATAGACTTTACATTCCATTAGGTGAACACAGAAATAAAAATACATAAGTGAGTAAAATACATAATAAGTTAGAGGATAAATGCTATAAAGAAAAATAAACCAGGGAAAAATGTGTAGTAAGTGCCAGGGTGAAAGTGATGGTCAGTTTTAAACAGATTAGTCAGGAAACTTTTCACTGAGGGGTGATATTAGACCAAGTATTTAAAGGAGGTGAGGGAGAGAGCCACAAAGATGTATGGAGGAAATACATTCTGGACAGAAAAAAATGTCACGTGCAAAGTCCCAAAGGTAGAAGTATTCCTAACAAACCTCAAACAGCAACAAGGAATCTAGTGCAAAGAACAGAAAGGACAAGGAGAATACCAGAAATGTGCAAGCCAGGAAACAAGGAACTAGGTCATTTGGAACAAATGGAGATGGAAATTTAAATCCATGAGAGTGATATCACCAAGAGACTGAGTGTGTAGATAGAAGAGATGACCAAGAGGTAAGCCCGGAACATTCCTCTGCTAATACTTTTGGAGACGAGAGACATCCCACAAAGGATTTTGCGAAACAGACAAGATGGAAGGAAAACAAGGGAAGTACATTTTTCTAAAAAATATTAAAGATATGTTTCATAGGGAAGAAATGACAATTTTGATGACATCTCCTGAAAGGCCAATGTGAGTTGATACGAAAATTGAATTTAGCAATGTACATATCATTGGCGACTTCGAAAAGGCTGGGTTTAGTGAAAAGGTAGGGACAACAGAAAACCTGAGAGGAAGAACATGAGGCAGCTTTTGTGGGGAGATTTGAAAATAAGGGGGTTGGGTCATTGAGAAGTAGCTGGAGGGGTAAATGTGGTCAAGTTTGATGGCTGATGAGAATCATTCAGTAAAACAAAGGAAATTCAGTGATTCCCTAAATAGTGAAAAGATTTGCTGAAGAAAGGTCCTTGAATAAAATAAGAGAGTTGGGATTTAGTAAATACAAGTTTTAGCTTTTCATGGGAAAATGACAAGTGACCTCGAGGTCTGTGCTTCTTGTGTGACTAACATCCCAGGAGTCAAGCGCACAGTGACAACATTGGTGACAGCAGAAGGCAGATAGATAGTGGTGACAAGACAGTGAATGTAGGGAAGTCTAAGTATGGGGGCCTGCACCCTTCGCTTTGGCAAGTAAAGATATGAAAACCTAGTGAGGGTAAGCCAGGGTTAGTGTGTCTCTGAGCTGGTGTAGACTTTTCTTAAAAACTACTAATAAAAATTGGGAGGTTTAGGATGAGAAAGCCGTATTTCAGCATGCAGGAATCTCTGTAGACTCCTGCTGATAGAGAGGAAAACACCGGAGATGGATTTCAAGCAGCATAGAAATGTTTGTTGGCAAGAGAAAGCATGAAAATTAAAAGGAAATCAATTGCAACATGGAAATAAGTATGGCTTGCCCTATATGCACTGAGGAAAGTAACATGAAATAGAGATAGGGTTAAAGGGACTATCAGTGAATAGAACGTGAAGGAACTTGGAGCACATTTTAAATACTTGGGACATTTTTCTAATGGAATTTAGAGAAGTCTGTTAAGGAGATTTAAGCAGAAAATTGCCATTGACCGATGTAGATGTAGTGTTTGCAAAATGTCCTACCTACAAAACGGACAGTCGATTAGACACACAAGTGGGCTTTGTGTAGTTTACTCAACTAATCTAAAAATTTAAAGATACAAAATGTGTTTTAAAATCATTCCAGTAAAGATCTAACAGTAAATTAAACATGACTAGTGCCTCTGGAGCAAAATTAGGGATTCTACACACAGGAGCCTTCCTCAGGAAACCTTCTGTATGCCTATCCCCTCCTGTTCCCATCACCTATGCCTTCAAAGACTGAGCACAAGGATCGTTTCCCCTTGGACTCCTTTCCAGACCACCAGGGCTCTTCTCAGCTCTACCACAGCAGTTATCACAGGTTATTAAACAGGTGATTCAAACATTTTCCTCCTCTCCCGAACCGAATTCCTCAAAATCAGAAACTATATATTTTTTGAATATCAATGTCTAGAACAATGTTTCGTACATATAACTTAATAAGAGATTGTTAGAACTTAATTTTTATTAAATCAGCATGGTCTGTGAGTTTTATGGTTGTCTAGTTAGATATGTATATCCCTGGCTCCCCATTACTAAGAACTAGGAAGGGAAATTCATATATTTTCTTTAATGACATTAAAAATCAGTTCTGTTATGTATTTAATGTATGTATATCCCCAAGTGTTCTTTTGCTGATGGAATACAAAAGCAGCATAGGAGTAAATTAGTGATTTCTTTGAAATAAACACCTTTCTTCACTGACATTAGAAATCTATCAGCCAAAAGTTTTGATCTAAAATGTGATCCCAAATATACATAGTATACATAGGAATATGTATACAGGGGTGGGCAAAATTAGGTTTCCATTTGTTCATTTGGGAAAATACAAATTAATAAATAAATAAAAGAAATCAGCAAACAAAATACAACCAGAGACATTGAA